>SNQJ01S0090961.1:37942-47976 GCA_010110895.2 Picea sitchensis | reverse complement strand
GACAAGGAAGATTGATTGCAAGCAAAGGACACATTCATGCATGCAACAAACAAAGCAATGTAGGAGGTCAAGCATATACTACAAGAGAGTTTGATATTATAGCAGGATGGAGCAATGAATTTATACAATGATGGGTCAAAAGACTTGCTTTCACTTAGCAAGGTCAATAGAGACTACCCAAAATCAAGAAGCCTTGGCTAAGATCATCGTAAAGTATGACACACTATTGAAATAGAAGCCAACTATAAGGGGCTAGAAGCCGTATATCCAAAGGTAAGGCCTGAACTAGTGGCTCATCGGGGGGAAAAGGCATAATCCAATAATAGCAAATGAACACAAAACCTTGAACACAAGGTAAACCCAGTAACACAAGTCAATCATAGTACCAACCCTTTTGTTCAAACTAAGCTACGTAGCCAAGTGGCTACCAAGAATTCCATGGTCAAATAGTGTTTGGTGTGAAGACCCCTCCCTTTTGTAATTAATGCCACAACTGTAAAATAACAAAATGTAACTAATTATAATCAAACCAAACCAACTAAAGGGGACGCTTGACTTATTGATCAAAGTTGAGCATGTCAAGCAAGTTGCAACCCCTGGCTATAAGTAGTGGGTGTCATTAGAAGAATAGATTAGATTTTTTGCCTTTTCTCGTCGAAGTTGTGAGAATTTGAGGATTGTTTTGATGATATGTGTTCCATCTTTGGACATTGTAATCTTAATTTATTTGAGTTAAGTACTTTTGCCTTCTTTTGTAGTGGGTTTCATCCTAGCACTCTAGTTTTTCCACTTAAATATTGTGTTCATGGGGTTTTGGTGCAGTGAATCATGGATCTTAAATAATTAATAATATATCATTGTTAAATGCATATCTTCAATGGTTGAATAATTTGTTTTATTGAGCATCTAGTCGGTTGAGTTTTTGTTATCATACTTTATCGTGTACTTTTCAGTTATCACCCAATGAGTTAACTGTGCTTCTGTTGTTTATTTAATTTCAATTATCGTGATCTTTAAAGGATTAGGCTTTGAATCTTAACAGATAACCAGTTAAGAGGTTTAGTCTAATAATATCAAAAAAGTTAGCCACCATAGTTTTGGATCATTAACCAATTCACTTAATGAAAGATTTGTTATTTGTATTGCTTGTGTTTACAGGTTGGTATCAATTCCAAAGCCAGCACGCCCTGAATCTAGCTGAAGGAGCGAGATTCCCTAAATGAGACCCATACCAACTTTGTTACAGAATTAGTAGCCCAAAGCTTATGCAACCATTACATACAAAACTAGCACAAAAAGGAAACCTTGTGTCATAGAGAAAAACAAATGAATTTTCTCAAAAAATTATCTCTAAATAGACATGCATGCAAAGGCCTTAGCAAACAAGGTCTCAACCACTCCAACAAAAAAAGGGTCCAAACCTATGGGCCTTCATCATTGCAAGGATAAATGGCCACTCAACACAGTCTTAGGCCTTCTCAAAATCTACCTCAATGAAAAGAGCATCAAGGCCTGAGGCACAAGCCCATTCCATGCCATCCCACACAACAATAACATTATCTAAACTGCATTTGTCTTGAATGAAGTTTGTCCAACCTAATTATTTTAGGCAAGATATGCTCCATGCATAAAGTCAGGGCCTTTGCCAAAATTTTGTATGAAGTATTAAGCAAAGTGATTAGTCTCCAGCGCATGAATAGCTTAGGGTCCCCTGCATTGGGGATGAATTTGATGATACCCTAATTTATGCCAACGCCAAGCCATTGTTTTCTTACTGCTCTTTATAGACCTACAACAAATATGAACTAACAAATCCCATTTGGCCTTGCAAAACTCACACAAGTTGTCCAAACTTCATCCAAGGGGCCTCATCATCAAGGATCTCGTGTAAAGAAACAATCAATTCATTTAAGGATAAGGCATGGTCACACACACACATTTTCTCCTATGTGACCTTGTTAGGGACCACATTGAGGCAATGTTGCATGGCTACCTCTTGCCTAGTGATAATCCCTTGATATTAGAAAACCAATTTGTAACAATTAACAAATTCTTGCTCAATCAACACTTGGTCATTCACTCTCACTTATTTGTCTTTAGAGCAAAAGTCTTCTCTCATGCTTCTTCCATTGCCAAGGCCATAAAGAAGACCTTAGTAAATATATCCCTCATCTTGAGCCAATGCAACAAGGCACAAAGATGCTCTCCCCTGTCATGATGAACTCCATTAATCCTGAGAATGTGGTGTTGTTCAACAACTCACCCCTCCTTTACTTCATCAAATTTGTCGAATCGAAGGGCCAAATACATAGTTTCAAATTTTTCTCGAAAGGCCCAATTTTGATTGCACCTTTCTGTAACAATTCAATGACCAAAGCCATAAAGGAAGGCTAGTATTCTCGTGACAACATCCTCCCACCAAACAATCCACACATCCTCACCTCAAGCCCTATGCAACAAGTACCAGATGGCTTTAATACATGCAATATAGCTAGGGCTTTGTAGGGGCAAGACATTCAAGATGAAATGCATCTTATGCATAGTAAGCTCTATCTAGTCTTTGTAATATCCTTTTCTAGCCCTCGCAAAAATTATTCTAAGCCACAACTCCGCAAAGTCACAATGACAAAATTTGTTGAATAAGTCCCTAATCGAGTCTTGAGAGCTATCCAAGCTTCTTTTTCCCCTAGAAGTGCACTCACCACTAGTGCTACTCCTACATCCTCCTAGTTCTCTACCATATTATAATCACCACATACCAACAATGGAGCATCTAGCAACTCATTAGTGATCGACCAATAAAAAGGGTGTTCTTTCAGCAACAGCATTAGAAGCATAAATGTTGGCTAGGCCTGTTAAAATAATAGGTGTGCTCGTTTTACCATAGAAAATATCACTATATTGTCACCCAACAATAGGCACAAGGCCACCCCCGAGCACCTTAACCTTTGACAGAGTTATTCTGGAAAGCCACACTAGAACCAACAAATAAACCCTAGTTGTTAACTACAACAACAACTCAAGACAAGTAGAGCGCTACTTCTCCAAGGGTAGTGCACAAGAGAGAGAGTCTCCATATCCACAGAACAAGTACCATACACAACTGCATCTGCACTACTCTCTCAAACTTGTGCCATACTTAGCAAGAATATCACCAAGAGTGTTACCAAGAATATCACCAAGAGTGTTACCAAGAATATCACCAAGAGTGTTACCAAGAATATCACCAAGAGTTTCACCAAGAATATCACTCAGAGAGAGACCAAGACCAAGAGATGACCATACGCCCTTATTCCTCCTTGCAGCTGCAACTGCAGCTCTCCACAAGATTTGTGTTGTCACTAGGTGTACAAATGAGCTAAAACGTCCTCTATTTATATCAATCTGTCCAGTGACTTTTTCGACTGACCTAACTTTCTGGTAATTATATTTTTTGTTTATATTTTTCCTGTGGAGCCGACTTGTCTTTCTGGAAGACAATATTCTAATATTATTTATTCTGCTAGGTCAACTTGTCTTCTAGGGTTTTCACACATTTGTTTAGGGTTTCCCTTGCTTCCGGAATATTCCATTCTAGTCAAAGGTTACACGTGGAGGTTAATACCTCCCACAACTACCATAACATCAACACTCCCTCCTAGCCAGGGAGGTATTAATGGTAATGGTCTTGAGCACACACGGACCATTATGTCGGTAGCATCATCGTAGCCACACAGGGTATCTCATGAATCAATATCGTCTCATAGCATCCTGGCATCAACATGCATCATCGTTTGCATCATCTCTCGAGGCCATACTCCATCTGAGTAAACATGCATGATGTTGAATAAGTCAGGTGTTGAAATCAACGCACTTCGTAGAGTGTCTCGCATGAGTCACCCACTCAACAGAGTGATGCAGGGACCATTCTTCTAATCCGGACATACGTCCTAGAAGAATAGTTGTCCCAACAGATGTTGAAAGCCCCACAATGGGCTACATGGACCATTCTTCTAATCCAGACCTACGTCCTAGAAGAATGTCAGTCCTCCCAAATGTTGAAAGCCACGCCATGGGCTACAAAGACCATTTCTATAGGAATGCCAGTCTCGGACTATTTTCTAATTGGGTCATATGTACCATAGAGATCAATCTCTACCCATATGCCTTAGAAAATATCGGTCACGTATCAACCACCCTAATCGGGACATCATGTCCTTAGCGGGCAAACTATTCAACCTGATTGGGCCAATAATTTTGCCTCGGGAGGATATCAGTCCTGAACCATTTTCCTAATCTGTGCCTTAGGAAAATACCAGTCCATGATACATCAGTTATCTGTCAACCTGGACCATTCTCCATAGGGAGAATGTTTGTCCACCAGCAATCTATTTTTCCTGGACCATTCTCTGCCTGGAGAATGTATGTCCACCAGCACACTAACTATCCATCTAGTTGGCAATCATCTCTGACACTAGTGGCAGTCTCCATGGAAATCAGATAGTAGCATACAGTTGTTGCAATGCCATCCAATAGAACACAACTGTGTCTATCCATAGTAGTACACAACTACTACCCAGTGGTACACAACCACTCCTAGTAGCACACAGTTACTAACCAGTGACACATAGTCACTACCAGTGGAACACATCCACCACAGTAGCATACAGCTACTATCCAAAGACATACAGTCTCCACAGTAATCAAATCATATCATTTGATATCAACCTGCATCAACAATGTCATCAGTTACATCACCTCTAAGCCATACTAGCATGATGTGAATGCATCATATCTAAGTTGTATTGACGTGATTTGGAGTATCATCTACATCATCTCTAAGCCGTACTAGCATGACATATCTAGCATGATGTCAATGCATCATATCTAAGTTGTATGCCACCTCTAAGTTGTACTCGCATTATGTAGATCATTGCCTCACTATGCCATCTCTAAGTTGTATGATCATCTCTAAGTCGTACTAGCATGACATATCTAGCATGATGTCAATGCATCATATCTAAGTTGTATGCCACATCTAAGTTGTACTCGCATGATCATATCTAGCATGACACAAGCCCCCTGCATCATCTCTAAGTTGTATGGTCGGTCATCTCTAAGTCGTATTAACATGACATCTAGCTTGATGTCAATACATCATATCTAAGTTGTATGTCATATCTAAGTTGTACTCGCATGGCCATATCTAGCATGATGCAGCTCACCAGCATCGTCTCTAAGTTGTACTAGCATGAACATAACTAGCATGATGCCAATACACCATATCTAAGTTGCATGTCCACCTCTAAGTTGTACTAGCACAATGTTCCTCAAGCCACTCTATCAACAACTCCAACCATCTGTATAATATCTGAGTTGTACTAGCATGATCATATCTAGCATGATGCAAGCTCCATCTCTAAGTTGTACTAGCATGATACAAATCTGTAGTTGACTGACAATCCATGATGCCACATATCAGTGCTCCCTCCCAACCGAGGAAGTCATCTCCTCCCTTTTAACCAAGGGAGCAATTTCCACGAGCCCCAGCTTGACCCTCAAGTATGCAAACTTTATCTTGGACAAAGGCTTCGTCAAAACATCTACAGTCTGCTCATCAATGGAGATATACTAGAGAACCACTTCTCCCCTCTGGACTTTATCACAAAGAAAATAGTACTTGATCTCAATGTGCTTTGACCTGTCATGGAACATCGAGTTCTCTGAGAGATTTACACAGCTCTGGTTATCACAATATATCACGGTTGAATCTAGCACCTGATCAAACAGTCCAGAAACCAACTTACGGAGACACACTGCTTCCGTACAAGCATCACAAGTTGCAATATACTATGTGCTTCTGTAGTGTTGAATGCAACATACTTATGTTTTCTGCTAGCCCATGATATCATAGCAAATCCCAAACTGAAACACATACTAAAAGTACTATTTCTGTCATCCGCACTCCCTGCCCAATCTGAATTAATAAATCCATGCAATTGTACATCAATAAATCATATTGTTTAAGGCATATCTCAAACCATAAGTTATCGTCCCACGAAGATATCTCAAGATATGCTTTGCAACTATCCAACGCTCTTGTCTAGGTTCCACCTGGAACTGGCTCAACATGTTCACAGCAAAGCAAATGCTCGACCTAGTATTGACCAAGTACATCAAGGAGCCAATCAATTGTCGGTGCAGGGACGAGTCTACTGGATCAGAATCAAAGTCACTCAACTTCCTCAAATTTGTTACCATGGGAGTTGTCATGGATTTGCAATCCATCATCCCAAACTTCTGAAGGATCTTTACAATATATACTTCCCTTGTCCTAGGAAGACTTCACCACGCTTTTGCCATACTTCTAATCCCAAGTAGTAGTGCATGAGACCATGATCCTTCATATCAAATTCAATGGCTAGCTCCTTCTCTAAATAATGAGAGCCTCTGCACCTGTTAGGAACAAATCATCAACATATAACAATAGAATCATAGGTGCAATATTCAGAACTTTGTAATAGAGATTTGGATCGACGTGACTCTTGGAAAATCCAAGTCTTGTCAAGTAGCTATCAATATGTGCATACCAAGCTCTTGGAGCTTGCTTGAGTCCATACAAGGCCTTATTCAATCTGCATACATGGGTTTCTCTTGGGTGTACCTCAAAACCATGAGGTTTCTCTATGTATATTTCTTCCTCAATCACTCCATTGAGAAAGACGATCTTTACATCCATCTGATGTAAACTCCAACCCATTGATGTTGCTAGAGATATGATGGCTCTAATAGATATATATCTGGAAACCAGAGCAAACGTCTCATCATAATCTTCTCCCTCCTACTGAGAGAATCCTCTAGCCACAAATCTTGCCTTGTATTTGTCAATACTTCCATCTACAGTATGTTTTATCTTATAAACCCACTTTGAAGTGACTGCAGACTTCTCCTTAGGTCTAGGCACAACTTCCCATACATCATTTTTCATAATTGATATTCTTCCATCACAGCTTCCTTCTATTCTTTCTGCTCGATTGTTTCTTCAAAGGTGGAAGGTTCTGTAACTGGAATATGGTTTTGACTTCTTGCTTTCTCTGCTTCCTTTATAATTGATACTTGGTGAGACCATCTACTTCACCACTGATAAAGTCATTTGCTCCATGCTTGCAACTATGACTGTATCTCCCTCCTAGAGTTATCACCTATGACCTGCCTGGAACAAGAACAATAACAAAGGAAAATAGCAGACAACATTCTTCAACACTATTCCAGTGTTGTGATCAATCATTCTTCCATAGTAACTTATTTGGAACAAACAAATACATCTCCATGGTAGCCTCCATGAAATCTTGTAAGATAACTTGCCCGAGACAAGAACAATAAAAGTATTTCCAGTATAATAGCATTTTCATAAGAACATATCTATGGTAACAAGAATGAATAACAATTTCATGATGATCAACATAGTATGATCAAGGTGAATTGCCCAAGAGCAAAACAAGAAACATCTCTCTAAAGGAGATGTTAGTTCATTTTGCAAACAAGTACAATAAGCATCTATATCAATAGTATTCACATGCCATCAAGTATTCATTACATCTATCAATAATAAAACCTTTCAAAGACTGCTTTCACAATTTGTAATGTAGCAACTATCAATCTTGATATGTGCAAATTGGAAACTTATCAATTTAATCAAACTTGGAACCTGAAGCCTCAACTGTTATGGAGAGTGTGTTTGCTCCTTTGAATGTACTGAATCCAAGATCATTGCTTGCACAAGGTCTCTAGTACATTCCCTGCAAACATACTCATGCTTTGCTAGATGATATAACTTGAAAAGCATATACAAGTGCATACCTTTGAAATCTTTGTAGCATCGTCCAACTTGTCTTTCTAATCTGAAACTAGATGCCATCTTGACAAGAAGAGATTAGAAACTGAATCAGAAGGTTCAATGATTAAAACAAGCTAGAATCTCTGAAATTTCAACTTTGACCACAAAGTCAATTTGACCAGAAGTCAACCTTTGACTTTGGCTTTGACCAAAAAAAACTCAAACCTGACATTTTTGCTAGTTGAGGGTGCCAAGAGGTGCGCTAGGCTAGGGCACACTAGGATGTCAAAGAAATATGCCAAACGCTTCACTTTAGGTGCTCGAACAAATAGGTTAGGGTTTGTTGCCGCTGCAAAACCTGACTGCCACTGCAACTGCAACTAGTGCTATAACGAGCTTGACAATGAACTTCCCAATCTACCTTCCAGTGGTTAGACTGTTTGAAGATAGTGTGGGCCCATAACCTGTTAAAATAATAGGAGTGTTCGTTTCACCATAGACAATATCGTTATCTTGTCACCCAACCATAGGCACAAAGCCACCCCCAAGCACCTTAACCTTTGACAAAATTATTCTGGAAAGCCATACTAGAACCAACAAATAAACCCTAGCTACTAACTGCAACAACAACTCAAGACAAGTAGAGCGCTACTTCTCCAAGGGTAGCACACAAGAGAGATAGTCTCCATATCGATAGAACAAGTACCATACACAATTGCAGTGGCTACAACTACACTACTCTCTCAAACTTGCACCATACTTAGCAAGAATATCACCAAGAGTATTACCAAGAATATCACCAAGAATATCACTTAGAGAGAGACCAAGACCAAGAGATGACCATGTGCCCTTATTCCTCCTTGCAGCTGCAGTTGCTCTCCACAAGACTTGCACTCTGACTGGGTGTACAAATCAGCTAAAACATCCTCTATTTATATTAATATGTCCAGTGACTTTTCTGGCTGGGCCGACCTGACTTACTGGTAATTATATTTTTTGTTTATCGTTTTCCTATGGAGTCGACTTGTCTTTCTGAAAGATAATATTCTAATATTATTTATTCTACTAGGTCGACTTGTCTTCTAGGGTTTCCCTTGCTTCCAGAATATTCCATTCTAGTCAAAGGTTACACGTGGAGGTTAATACCTCCCACAACTACCGTAACATCAACAAGGCCCATATGTCAATCGTTGAGATTTAAAAGTATCCATATCAACCTTTGAGTATGAACAACCCCCTACCAAAAGACAAATGAAACAAGCAAAGGGGAAACTTTTGTGGCAACACCACCTTTTCCATCAGGGTGATCAAAATAAAAACGCATAAACACCCAACCAAATAATATATAAGGTTTCATACAACAACAATCTTTTCTCCTAAAGATGAGCCCAACAAGTGGCTTGAAAACATTAGAGAAAAATAAATTGGAATGCATAGATACTAACATTGAATATTGCCTTGTGTATCACCACGAACAACAATCTAATAATTTTGACTTCTTACAAACACACAATGTCCACTCCACCAACCAAAGTCATGACATTACAAAGTGTATGTTCTCTCCCAAGGTCACTCAAACCCCAAACATTCCATGAGGCCAATTTCATTGTGAACTCACTATGTAGTGCATCTCCTCCTTGTTCTCCCTTGGGCCAAAGAGAGCACTTTAAGGGTTCAAAAATTATGTTGGTTTGCATGGGAATGGGTAGTTATCTAAAGTAATAGGTCGCAATCACTTGAGATAGTTATTGGTTGAATCCTCTACATTATAACTTAATAATAATGGAGAACAACCATGATAAATTCACCCTCCTTATGGAGTAGGCCCTGAGACTTATCAAAGCATCAGCTTGTTTACTAGAGAAATCGAACACTTGCTAGGGTCTGCAACCATTAGGGTCTTCTAGGTCAAGGCCTTTTGTGGCCCATTATTCTTGCAATGCACAACTTGTGTCCAACTTCCTACAATGTCATTATTGACATGAGAACTAGATTGAGTTTGTGGGCATTAAGTGAGCAAGGCCACCAATGGGAAAATTTGGGCCATTTAAACACAATAACATGGACAATGCTCTGGATTTTGGCACTAAAAGCATGAATTAGGCAAGTTGATGTCCATGATAAGCTATTTGACCATTTTTTCACCTACCTTAAAATGAGGACAACCTCCTTCAAATCCTTGAATAAGTTGACTTTACAATAAATGCTTGTTGGGTTC
>SNQJ01S0090961.1:5092-37932 GCA_010110895.2 Picea sitchensis | reverse complement strand
CCAAATCACGTCAATACAACTTAGATATGATGCATTCACATCATGCTAGTATGGCTTAGAGGTGATGTAACTGATGACATTGTTGATGCAGGTTGATATCAAATGATATGATTTGATTACTGTGGAGACTGTATGTCTTTGGATAGTAGCTGTATGCTACTGTGGTGGATGTGTTCCACTGGTAGTGACTATGTGTCACTGGTTAGTAACTGTGTGCTACTAGGAGTGGTTGTGTACCACTGGGTAGTAGTTGTGTACTACTATGGATAGACACAGTTGTGTTCTATTGGATGGCATTGCAACAACTGTATGCTACTATCTGATTTCCATGGAGACTGCCACTAGTGTCAGAGATGATTGCCAACTAGATGGATAGTTAGTGTGCTGGTGGACATACATTCTCCAGGCAGAGAATGGTCCAGGAAAAATAGATTGCTGGTGGACAAACATTCTCCCTATGGAGAATGGTCCAGGTTGACAGATAACTGATGTATCATGGACTGGTATTTTCCTAAGGCACAGATTAGGAAAATGGTTCAGGACTGATATCCTCCCGAGGCAAAATTATTGGCCCAATCAGGTTGAATAGTTTGCCCGCTAAGGACATGATGTCCCGATTAGGGTGGTTGATACGTGACCGATATTTTCTAAGGCATATGGGTAGAGATTGATCTCTATGGTACATATGACCCAATTAGAAAATAGTCCGAGACTGGCATTCCTATAGAAATGGTCTTTGTAGCCCATGGCGTGGCTTTCAACATTTGGGAGGACTGACATTCTTCTAGGACGTAGGTCTGGATTAGAAGAATGGTCCATGTAGCCCATTGTGGGGCTTTCAACATCTGTTGGGACAACTATTCTTCTAGGACGTATGTCCGGATTAGAAGAATGGTCCCTGCATCACTCTGTTGAGTGGGTGACTCATGCGAGACACTCTACGAAGTGCGTTGATTTCAACACCTGACTTATTCAACATCATGCATGTTTACTCAGATGGAGTATGGCCTCGAGAGATGATGCAAACGATGATGCATGTTGATGCCAGGATGCTATGAGACGATATTGATTCATGAGATACCCTGTGTGGCTACGATGATGCTACCGACATAATGGTCCGTGTGTGCTCAAGACCATTACCATTAATACCTCCCTGGCTAGGAGGGAGTGTTGATGTTATGGTAGTTGTGGGAGGTATTAACCTCCACGTGTAACCTTTGACTAGAATGGAATATTCCGGAAGCAAGGGAAACCCTAAACAAATGTGTGAAAACCCTAGAAGACAAGTTGACCTAGCAGAATAAATAATATTAGAATATTGTCTTCCAGAAAGACAAGTCGGCTCCACAGGAAAAATATAAACAAAAAATATAATTACCAGAAAGTTAGGTCAGTCGAAAAAGTCACTGGACAGATTGATATAAATAGAGGACGTTTTAGCTCATTTGTACACCTAGTGACAACACAAATCTTGTGGAGAGCTGCAGTTGCAGCTGCAAGGAGGAATAAGGGCGTATGGTCATCTCTTGGTCTTGGTCTCTCTCTGAGTGATATTCTTGGTGAAACTCTTGGTGATATTCTTGGTAACACTCTTGGTGATATTCTTGGTAACACTCTTGGTGATATTCTTGGTAACACTCTTGGTGATATTCTTGCTAAGTATGGCACAAGTTTGAGAGAGTAGTGCAGATGCAGTTGTGTATGGTACTTGTTCTGTGGATATGGAGACTCTCTCTCTTGTGCACTACCCTTGGAGAAGTAGCGCTCTACTTGTCTTGAGTTGTTGTTGTAGTTAACAACTAGGGTTTATTTGTTGGTTCTAGTGTGGCTTTCCAGAATAACTCTGTCAAAGGTTAAGGTGCTCGGGGGTGGCCTTGTGCCTATTGTTGGGTGACAATATAGTGATATTTTCTATGGTAAAACGAGCACACCTATTATTTTAACAGGCCTAGCCAACATTTATGCTTCTAATGCTGTTGCTGAAAGAACACCCTTTTTATTGGTCGATCACTAATGAGTTGCTAGATGCTCCATTGTTGGTATGTGGTGATTATAATATGGTAGAGAACTAGGAGGATGTAGGAGTAGCACTAGTGGTGAGTGCACTTCTAGGGGAAAAAGAAGCTTGGATAGCTCTCAAGACTCGATTAGGGACTTATTCAACAAATTTTGTCATTGTGACTTTGCGGAGTTGTGGCTTAGAATAATTTTTGCGAGGGCTAGAAAAGGATATTACAAAGACTAGATAGAGCTTACTATGCATAAGATGCATTTCATCTTGAATGTCTTGCCCCTACAAAGCCCTAGCTATATTGCATGTATTAAAGCCATCTGGTACTTGTTGCATAGGGCTTGAGGTGAGGATGTGTGGATTGTTTGGTGGGAGGATGTTGTCACGAGAATACTAGCCTTCCTTTATGGCTTTGGTCATTGAATTGTTACAGAAAGGTGCAATCAAAATTGGGCCTTTCGAGAAAAATTTGAAACTATGTATTTGGCCCTTCGATTCGACAAATTTGATGAAGTAAAGGAGGGGTGAGTTGTTGAACAACACCACATTCTCAGGATTAATGGAGTTCATCATGACAGGGGAGAGCATCTTTGTGCCTTGTTGCATTGGCTCAAGATGAGGGATATATTTACTAAGGTCTTCTTTATGGCCTTGGCAATGGAAGAAGCATGAGAGAAGACTTTTGCTCTAAAGACAAATAAGTGAGAGTGAATGACCAAGTGTTGATTGAGCAAGAATTTGTTAATTGTTACAAATTGGTTTTCTAATATCAAGGGATTATCACTAGGCAAGAGGTAGCCATGCAACATTGCCTCAATGTGGTCCCTAACAAGGTCACATAGGAGAAAATGTGTGTGTGTGACCATGCCTTATCCTTAAATGAATTGATTGTTTCTTTACACGAGATCCTTGATGATGAGGCCCCTTGGATGAAGTTTGGACAACTTGTGTGAGTTTTGCAAGGCCAAATGGGATTTGTTAGTTCATATTTGTTGTAGGTCTATAAAGAGCAGTAAGAAAACAATGGCTTGGCGTTGGCATAAATTAGGGTATCATCAAATTCATCCCCAATGCAGGGGACCCTAAGCTATTCATGCGCTGGAGACTAATCACTTTGCTTAATACTTCATACAAAATTTTGGCAAAGGCCCTGACTTTATGCATGGAGCATATCTTGCCTAAAATAATTAGGTTGGACAAACTTCATTCAAGACAAATGCAGTTTAGATAATGTTATTGTTGTGTGGGATGGCATGGAATGGGCTTGTGCCTCAGGCCTTGATGCTCTTTTCATTGAGGTAGATTTTGAGAAGGCCTAAGACTGTGTTGAGTGGCCATTTATCCTTGCAATGATGAAGGCCCATAGGTTTGGACCCTTTTTTTGTTGGAGTGGTTGAGACCTTGTTTGCTAAGGCCTTTGCATGCATGTCTATTTAGAGATAATTTTTTGAGAAAATTCATTTGTTTTTCTCTATGACACAAGGTTTCCTTTTTGTGCTAGTTTTGTATGTAATGGTTGCATAAGCTTTGGGCTACTAATTCTGTAACAAAGTTGGTATGGGTCTCATTTAGGGAATCTCGCTCCTTCAGCTAGATTCAGGGCGTGCTGGCTTTGGAATTGATACCAACCTGTAAACACAAGCAATACAAATAACAAATCTTTCATTAAGTGAATTGGTTAATGATCCAAAACTATGGTGGCTAACTTTTTTGATATTATTAGACTAAACCTCTTAACTGGTTATCTGTTAAGATTCAAAGCCTAATCCTTTAAAGATCACGATAATTGAAATTAAATAAACAACAGAAGCACAGTTAACTCATTGGGTGATAACTGAAAAGTACACGATAAAGTATGATAACAAAAACTCAACCGACTAGATGCTCAATAAAACAAATTATTCAACCATTGAAGATATGCATTTAACAATGATATATTATTAATTATTTAAGATCCATGATTCACTGCACCAAAACCCCATGAACACAATATTTAAGTGGAAAAACTAGAGTGCTAGGATGAAACCCACTACAAAAGAAGGCAAAAGTACTTAACTCAAATAAATTAAGATTACAATGTCCAAAGATGGAACACATATCATCAAAACAATCCTCAAATTCTCACAACTTCGACGAGAAAAGGCAAAAAATCTAATCTATTCTTCTAATGACACCCACTACTTATAGCCAGGGGTTGCAACTTGCTTGACATGCTCAACTTTGATCAATAAGTCAAGCGTCCCCTTTAGTTGGTTTGGTTTGATTATAATTAGTTACATTTTGTTATTTTACAGTTGTGGCATTAATTACAAAAGGGAGGGGTCTTCACACCAAACACTATTTGACCATGGAATTCTTGGTAGCCACTTGGCTACGTAGCTTAGTTTGAACAAAAGGGTTGGTACTATGATTGACTTGTGTTACTGGGTTTACCTTGTGTTCAAGGTTTTGTGTTCATTTGCTATTATTGGATTATGCCTTTTCCCCCCGATGAGCCACTAGTTCAGGCCTTACCTTTGGATATACGGCTTCTAGCCCCTTATAGTTGGCTTCTATTTCAATAGTGTGTCATACTTTACGATGATCTTAGCCAAGGCTTCTTGATTTTGGGTAGTCTCTATTGACCTTGCTAAGTGAAAGCAAGTCTTTTGACCCATCATTGTATAAATTCATTGCTCCATCCTGCTATAATATCAAACTCTCTTGTAGTATATGCTTGACCTCCTACATTGCTTTGTTTGTTGCATGCATGAATGTGTCCTTTGCTTGCAATCAATCTTCCTTGTCATAATCCTCATCCAATGCTACCCCCATTTGCACTTGCATGTTAGAAACCTCTTGTACTTGATGGACTATTTGACTTCTTTTTCAGTACAAATCTTGCTCCAATGCATTCATTTCATTGGTTCAATCATGGTTTCTCCTTGTATTAAATTTAAACGTGTTTGCTCCATGCTTATTGGGCTATACTTTAAACACTTTTTAGTATAGTTCAATCAATTTGTACACATATGTGGGATTATCCATTAGAGCCAATAAATCAAGACAAATATGAAGCTTCTATATGCATTATAATATATATTTCATGCTTTCCCCGTAGAATGCATCACACCATAAGCTAATTAAGCCGTTGAGATGAATCTCAACAAACAACAAGAAATCCTCAAAATAACAATAAAATAAGTCATTGAGATGAATCAACATATAACAAGAAATCCCCAAAACAACATTTATAGGAAACTACAGTTTAATAATAATATAACAATAATAGGAAACTATGGGTTTAATTCTCACAATTCCTCCCAATAATAGAAACATTGCCCTATAATGCTTCTAGACAAGAAGGAAAATGTTGTTGCATCTAGTGCTAAAAAATCCATTGGGATTGATGTGGACATTGACCTTGCTTAGCAACAAGGTAAAAAGTAGTGGAACTCTTAAAACTATGGCAAGTCCACGACAAAAAATTGATTGACAAGCAGCAAAATTTGGAAATTTGGAATAATATTTACATGATCACTAGTTAGGGTCCTTGTGTCTAATGTCGACTCATGATAAGCTTTGAGCAAATTGACATTGACAACAATGTGGGTGCCTAATTGAGCGAAAAAATCAAGGTGGAAATATTTCTCAAACACCTGGTGCAGGATGGCGTAGGAGTCATACTGGATGGGTTTTACCTTATTGTATGCTTTGTCTTGAAATCGCTGCTTATACAAGTGCAACTAAACTTTGTTGCAAACTTGAAAATGACGAGGTACATGAAATCGATTCAAGCTTTGTTTCTTCTTCTCTGGAGTCTTTTGAATAAGTTCAACTACTTTGGTTTAGAGAGATTATAAATGTTGAACAAAACATTGTGCCTTATCTTACTCTTTGTGGAGACATGCTGTCGTTGAAAGCAACAAGGTCGCTATGAATGTCAATTTGCTGAAGGAGACCAGGTGTTTATTTGATTCCAACCTTATAAACAAACTTCCCTCAAGGTTGACGATTGTCAGAAAATGGCACCCAAATTTTATGGTCCTTATATCATTTTCAAGCGTGTGGGATAGGTGGCTTATCAATTAGCTTTTCCCAGTCATTCTAAGCTCCATCCTGTTTTTCATGTCTCCTGCTTAAAGAACGTGATTGGAACCAAGTTCCAAACTCAAACCAACTTTCCTGAGTTGGATGAAGAAGGCTCCATCTCGTTGCAGCCACAAGCGATTTTGGACCAACGTGAGCGTCCTCTGCGTCAGCGCACCATCAAGGAAGTATTAGTCCAGTGGAAAGATACCACTCCAACAGATGCCACTTGGGAACCAACTACCATTCTACAACAATTTCCTCATCTCAAGCATTGAGGACAAGGTTGTTTTTAAGGGGGAGGACATGTTAGGGACCTAACCTCCCTAATCCCTCACGTAGGTAGAATAATATATTTCAATGTAATAAAGGCCAATATTAATAAGGCCTAACAATAAGGAAGAATAAGTCAAATGTAAGAAGACCTAATAGAAGCTTCCACTTCTAGAAGGATCTTCCTCTAGATTGTTCTTTTGAATAGACAGATTTATTATAAATAGGAGTAGAGGGTATGAGAAGTTTTGTCTTGGATATTATTGTAATATAGCTCTGCTCTGTTGGAGGTTGCCCCCTTGAAGAGGCAAGTGAACATTACTATCATTAATGAAGGTGCTCTTTTTGTTGTTATTCTGGTATTGTTCTGGTTATATCATTGTTGTTCTACTATTTCTAGCTGAAATATTTATGTTCTGCATACTATTTTATTTATGGAATACTACATATTTATTCATTTGTTTATTTTCAACTAAACCCTAGTAGTAAAGAGTACGTGGAAACTAATAAACAATGAAGGTTTATGGGGAAAATCGACTAAAAATAAATATACATATGATGATAGTTTGGCAGAGTGGATAAGGCAAGATAGGAAATCTATAAAGGGTGGTTCTATAATATGGAAAGCCATGAACAAAGTATTTACTCTAGAGGATGCAACCTCTCATATTGTGATGGAGGATTGGAAGAGAGAATGGAAATTAACAAGGGATTTAAATTTGCATAACGAACTAGTTGAGGAATGGACTTAATTCATAATACAACTAAAACATAGTACTTTATAGATAAATTATAAAGAGGATGAGTTAATATGGTCTAAAAATAAAGGCTCGAGAAATTATACTGCTAAATTAGGTTACGATGGCAAGATAAAAGAAGTGGAGGTGGGCAACTAAATGGGGTGTTAAATGGTAGGACTACGGTGCCCCATATGTGGATGTCAGTGGGAGATAGTATGTTCTAGGGGGATGAGGTAAATCATGGTCATGCATGGTTGGGAAATGAAAAATTGAGAAGGCATAGACAATGTGGAAGAGGTCATGGCACAAGAAGCTCATCTAGAGGGTTGTTCAAATAATGAAACTGTTGGAATGATGGGCAGAAATACAACTATGGCAATTACAGGGTTAGGGTTTCTTTTTGCTTCTCTTTTGCAAGGGAATGACAAGCTTGTGAAGGAGAAGGGCAGACTTGGAGACTCACGGAACATGAGACCTAGGCCTCCTTGCAACTCCTATGCTTTGCATGTGGATGTCAGTGGGAGATAGTATGTTCCAGGGGGATGAGGTAAATCATGGTCATGCATGGTTGGGAAATGAAAAATTGAGAAGGCATAGACAATATGGAAGAGGTCATGGCACAAGAAGCTCATCTAGAGGGTTGTTCAAATAATGAAACTGTTGGAATGATGGGCAGAAATACAACTATGGCAATTACAGGGTTAGGGTTTCTTTTTGCTTCTCTTTTGCAAGGGAATGACAAGCTTATGAAGGAGAAGGGCAGACTTGGAGACTCACGGAACATGAGACCTAGGCCTCCTTGCAACTCCTATGCTTTGCATTTAGTCCTTTGGGTCAATATTTGTTTTTTCTTGGTGGTTTTTTCTACCAGAGGTTAGTGTTGTTATACTTTTAAAACTTGGTTTTCGTCTGAGCCTTTTCATTTTCTTCAAAAATTAAGGGTAGAAGAAGTGGTCATTGTTCTATGTGGTTATTTCTTTGTTGGTGGTTGGTCGATTTACATCTGGTGGGGAATGTTATCATCCTGTCTCTCCCAAGTGCTCTATGTTGGATTTCCATATCAGAAATAGGGGTCTTGTAGCCTCTAAATTGGGGCATGTTTCTAGATTTCCAGTCTCTTGTATGTCTACTCTTTCCCCTGGCCCTAGACCCCTAGCTAACAAGCCCCTCTTTTGTAAGGCCCCTTGTTTTAAAGGCTTTCATATTGTCTTTTGTTTGATAGACACGGTGAAGACTCATTCTATGGCCATCCCTAAAACCAAGAGGAGGGAAACTTGAGGAGAAATGAAATCTCTTCCTAGAATTCCCAACCCTCACTATCTCCCACACTATTCAACAAGGGCATGAAAAGATGCCATTAATACTGAAAATCTATTCCATTATAAGTTTCCACTAGAAATCAAAGAAGAGATAGCAAGCATGGAACACTATGTTAGGTGGAAGAGGAGAAGAGTCCCAAAATAACAAATAGAGGAGGAGTATCAGGGTTGGATTTCAGACCCTGGTTTCTCTAGGACCAACAACACTAAAATATTCAAAATGTCTGAGATTTAGTGGCTTAACAAAGCCTTTATTGCGAAAGTAGTGGAAGAAAGAGGTATTTAAAATCAATCCATCCTCAACATATTAGACCTTATGGACAAGGAGTTTGAGGTAGTCTTGAAAGTTGTGTTTGGTGTTAGCATTGTAGTGACATATATTCATAACAACGACAAGGAGGACATGGAAGTGGTTGGGGGACTCAAGAATCAAGGGGAACACCCCAAAGCCAATTATTATTGTGGAGGATCTTGCGCCTGAAGGCCATGTGCAAAACAAGATGCCTCAAGCATCAACCTTGCCAGGCATGTCAGGCTAGCACAACTTTGTTTTTTGTCATGTTCATCATTTTAATGCCATGTGTTTTATTTTTTCTAGTTATATTCTACCTTCCATTATATACCACCTAGACAATACATGCTACTTTTATGATAGCTAATGATATTTATGATATGGAAAAACAAACAATGGTGATAAATTTTGACTATCTCTGGCCTGATTTCCTTTATGGTAGGTCACATAGAGTAATGGTCATAATTTTTTTTGTATGATAATATAAATATCTCTTAGCTTACAAAAAATAAGTTGAGATGGGGGGAATTAAATGGTGATGGAAGGTAGTGTGGATGCTTAGTATCCCCCTAGCAACAAAAATATGTTTGATTAGCTTTATTGAACAAGATCTTAACGTTGGAGAATGGCCAAAAATATAAATTGCCAAGGGTCGATAAGTGTATTATGTGTAAACTTAGTGAATAAATTGTTGATCATCTCTTTGTCAAATGCCTTTCTTTAGAGAGGTTTGAAAAAAAGGTGAAGCATTCCAAGTATAAAGTGGTAAAAATAGATGGGAAAAAGATTATTTGATAGTTTATTTTAAAATCTAGTTCTTTGATAAATATATAGGTGCTCATAAATATCTTCTCTATTTTGGTTTTGGGGTTTATGGACTTCAAGAAAGTATATGATTTTTCAAGGGGTAGAAATAAATCCTCAATAGGTTGCACACCAAATTAGAGTTTCATGTTGTGGACTTGGAAGATTGGAAAGATTAAGCCACAAAAAATTCTCATTATACCTAAAATTGACTATTCAAAAGCATGGAAGTTATTTCATGAATCATGTCAAGAAACTCCAAGTATGTTTGGCTCTAGGGTTTTCTCTTTTTAACTATATATATATATATATAATTTTTTTTTTTAAGTATGGAGCAGGGCAAGGTACAAATAATAGGGTGGGAATGCTTTCTTCTATGGTTGCTCATGAAATGTGCTACAAACAAAAGTATTGATATTCTTTGGGTATTTGGAGACTCAATTCTCTTAATGGATTTGGCTAATGATAGATGTTACACTGGCAATTTAATTTTATCTCCAATACTAAACAAAGTTATTGAGGTAAAGAGCACATTTATTGAAAATTAATTTCCTTATATTCATGGAGAATTCAATTCAATTCCAAAACCAACGGGTTATCTAAAGATGCCTTATCCTTACAGGAAGGAACCTTTTATGAGCCAAAGTTTAAGGATGGGGAACTCCAGTTAGATTTTTTTTTAATGATTTAATGATATGTTATTTTGAAGGTAGAACAAGTTTATTTTTGAAAGGCATGAAAAGATAGTTGTATATGAATTTTTCTGGTGCATAAATGCACAAGAAATGGCCTTAAATGGCTTAGAAAGATTGTAACAAGGAAGATCAAGTGGGGGTCTGTGTAAGTGTCTATTAGATGAAGATTATCGAGTCTTTTGAGGATAATAAAGTGTCGCAATGACACTCTGATGTATATTATGATTTCATCTATGAAATATTGAATATAAAGTTTTTTTTTTCTTGGAATGTGTGTGTGTGTTTAAGGAGAAAACGAATGAAGCACTGTTGACCAAAATTTGGTCATCTATATTTTCCCGCTCTTGTATTAATAAAAAAAAATAACGATATTGGAAGATGAAATTTTTTGAACTATTATATGTTCATTGCATATCCATGACCAATCCGTGTCTCCATGATCAAGATATACATACTTATGTCCAGAAGTCCAATGGAGGTATTACACGAAGAAATATGAAAAATGTTCCAAGTGACGTGTTCTCTCCTCCCCTTTCCCTTCACCTCTACTCATTTTCTCATTTTATACTTAGTCATTTTTCTCATTATCCTCATTATCTCATTACTTTCATAAGTCATTTTTCTCATTATCCTCATTATCTCATTACTTTCATACTCTCATTACCTTTTTCCACACTTAACCATTTTTCCTTCTTCCTTTCTACGTTCACTTTCATTTCCCTTTTCGTTTATTTTCCCATTTCTTTTTATTTTCCTTTCCATTTTCATTATCTCATTTTTCCATTTCCCCTTTTTATTTTCCCAAATTTCACGTAATTCCTTTTGTTTCCCATATATTTCATATTTTCCATATTTCTTTCCATATTTCACGTGATCCATTATATACTTTCCAGGTTTAGTATTATTTACTATGGCTTACCGTGGGCTGGCAGGGTGGTGATATTTCTTAAGAGTATGTTTTATCTCGGCTACCCTCACAATGCACTTTGACTTCCGCCACCTTCATAATGAACACTACTCTTTTTACTACTCTTTACTATGCAACTCCTTCAACACTTAGCCAAATATATGAGTTACCGCGGGTTCACGGGTTGGGGAGGGTTGATAATATTTATTTCAAATGTTATATGCAAGTCGGTCCGACCCATTCTCAAGACTTAGAACATTTTACAACTTTTTTTTACTACTATTTGTCTCTTTTCCACTTCACCTACACTTGTAATTTTTCACACTCATTTCTTACTATGTATTACCGCGAGATGGTGCCACATGACAATTAATTAATGGAGACACGTGGCAACATAAAAAAATGACACATGACATGATTTTATAGGATGGCATATGACAAATTCTTATTGGCAGAATGTTGGCCTATCGAGTGATGACATGTGGAAACATTTGGTTGGGTGACTCATCATTGCTGACTGGGCATATTGGTGGTTGACTGGGCATGCAAAATTATTATTATATTCAACAATTTTCCAAGGGACGAATCCTCCAAGCTCCATAGTCTCATCTCTTCTTTATTTCTTGTCAAGTGTATGTTACACTTAACACTACATACCACTAAGACTCTTTTATTCTTGTACATGTCGGATAAGAATAATGAATAAAAGTTGAAATTCAACAAAGGAGGTCAAAATTAAATCAAAGGTCCACATTTACCAATCAAACTTGATCGACGATGGTTGAGTCACGATCTTGCAAAGGCTATATCTTGAGCTCTGGGTGTCGAAATCGTGCAAAATTTATACTGTTGGAAAGGTATTTAAATGTATAAGATGGTGGTATAGGTTTCAAGTGCTTAAAGTTGATACATTTTTCTCAGAAATTAAAATATCAGTCAATTTCATTTTTAATGGGTCTGCATGACAACTCAACTACACGAACTCATATTTTGAGATCCGGGAAATGGATTTGCAAAAATTTTATATCGTTGGAAATATGAAATGATGAAGAACACATAATAAGTGGTTTACATGGTTAAAAATTTGGTTTTCACTTCCAGAAAATTAAATTACAGTCGTCATATTTTAATGAGAAATGAATTAAATTGTGAAAATAAAAGTTTATTTAAATTTTTTATTAAAAAAGCAGAGGGACCCACTTTCAATATACTTGTATTAATGATGTAAATTCATTAATGAGAAATTAATGAGGCATTGATTAAAGAGAATGTTTCAAGAATAATTTTTTACGAGAATTTCAAGAGAGAAAGAAAACTCTAACTATTCGGGTAGTTAGAAAATCTCTTCTTAAAAAGAGAAGAGAGACTTCATCAAAGGTGGAAGAATCAGTATTGTTAGAGGGGCAGGGCAGAAGATCAGAAGAAGAATAAGATATATCCATGGATACACAATCAAGCTTCTGATCAAAAGAAATAAATCTCCATCTTCTCCATATTTGTTTATATATTCTTCTACACCACTTCTCGTAACTTTGTGTTTGAATCTCCCCGGATGGGGTGTTAGTGGATTCCCTGTGGCGGCTGCTGGAAACGAACACACCTCACCGCAGCACGGAGCCACGTGACGGGCCCGTGCTGCAGTACCACGCCCTCCCGGAAGTGTAATGGCATTTATATGCCGCTTAATGCTCAAAGCATGGGGCATTTACGCCACCCTCTGCTCCCACGCAGCTTGTATAATGGCTCAGCTTGTTCGTTTTGACATTTCACCTTGCAAGCGCTCGGAAGGGCTCCCCCCTTCGCGACGCAAACACCACCAAGTTTGCACAGAGGCTATCCTCTTCTTCGTCTCTCGGCATCACTAGTCCATCCCGGTCCCGCTCTGCTCACTTGCACACATGAAGGAAAGGCTAAGAGGAAAGCCGAAGCGGGGCTCACCCTGGAAGCCCCGCAGACCCCCGGTCTCGCTTACGGCATCCCCCGTGACTGGTTCTTCCTCCCTCCCTCAAAGCCTGTCACCAATTGCCACCCCGCCACCTCTGCATTCCTTGCACTCTCGCTCCACGATAAACCCACCACCTCCGCAGCCTGCGCTTTTGCATTCCTTGGCTACCATCCAGCGAGGGAAGACCCCGACTCCTCGCTCTCCTCAGGACCCTCGGATGCATTTTATGGCGACAATGTCCTTTCCCAGATCCTCGAGCACCTGGAGGAGCGCACCAACGGCTTTTGGAGAGTTCAAGCGAGCGCGACTCCACCCTACGAGCCACCTCGACAGCGAGAATTTCAAAGAGCGTTTGGGCATTCTATATGATCTTGTCTTCGAGCTTAGAAGGGAGATGGCGGACCTCAAGTTTCGACTGCAGGCTACAGAGGACAATGTCGCCACCTTTCTTCAAATCTTGTCAACTATGCAGTCCAAGCTCTCCTCGGACCCAGCTGGCTCTTCTCTAGGGGAGGTCCTCGACATTGCATTGGATAGCACTCGGCGACAAGCAGCGGAAAAGCAAAAGGAGGCGGAACGTAGCGGCCCAGTGGAGGACGAGGAGCATGGGGAGCGAAGCGAACAACGCAGGGATGGACAGCCTGCCATCTTCGAGACGGAGCCGTGGATAGACGACCTTCGAGCCACGTGGATTGGTTATTAGACAGGTGTTTAGATTTCTTTTTGTTGAACATCTAGTGCCTTTAGGCTCTTAGTCTAGATGCAGCTAGTAGGGTCTTTGTTTGTTTTCTGAACATGAAACTTTCTCAGACTTATGTTTTGGGGGCTGGCTGGACTGGTTTCCCCTCTGTTGGGGCAGTCCAGCAATTTCAGCCAGTATCTGTTTGTACTCTTGCAACTCTATTCAGCTCTAGCAGGCACTAAATCTAATATACATACTTCTTACTTACAAAAAAAAAAACTTTGTGTTTGAATCCTAGAGTTGGGCACAAGGCTGAGATGTTGAGTGTCCTTGTATTCTTATAAGATTTTTTATTATATGATCATGGTTGTTAAAACTTTTGTAATGAATAACATCTTTCATGAATAAAACTCCACAAAGAATTGCTTCAGGGTTGATCTTGATTGTATCTTGTAACTTTGAGTTTTAAGTATGAGGTATTTGAGGTTGACCTATCAAATTTTCTTTTGATTTTGATTGCAGTGCTCTATTAAAATTCTTTGAGATGATCAAATCATTGTCTCCTATGAAGAAGATATGGATGTATTTATATATTATTAAGAAGACTCTATGTGATGCTGATCACAATTTAATTATGATGTTGAAGCCCTCCTTTAATATTTCCCTATTGTAAAAAGACTTTTGTTGCACATAAAGACCATATTGGGTTATTTAATAACCATTTTCATTTAAATCCAAGCAAGAAAAATTTGGGGTTTGATGTCTAACACTCTCTCTACTCCAAGATATTTAAAGATATATCTTTTAGCCAAAGAGGAGAACCGCCTCTCTAAAAACAAAGGGGTACTAATGTCCTCATGAGGTTGTCGTTTCGGTCCTGACGGATTCAAGCGTCAACAAGTACGCCCACTCCCCCCTCTACAAGGATAATATGACATGTAGGTCGTTGTGTAACTCGTCAAATATATGTGTTGGACAATTTTCCTACATGTCAATGTTTACTATTTTCTCTACAAAACTACTTGTAAAAAAACATTCAAATCAGCAAAATTGTTCAAATTTAATGTAAAATTTCAATATTGACTCATCCCACCACTATGGGTGGTGGGGAGTGAGGATGTCCATGTGTGTGTTTTTCTTAACATAGAATTTTAAAGGGTTATAATTTTCTTTAAATACAAAATCTTTCACAAAGTTTTATAATTTTTAAAATATAAATTACAAATATCTTACAAGATAATTTCCCATGATCACTTAATAAAGTTATTACTCTTATATAGAAAAAGGTGTAAAGATCAATTGGCATTTATACAAAGTTGTTTTTATGTTGGGATTCAAAACCTCCACATATTAATAAAATATTACTTATATTCTAAATAAGTTATAAATGTTTCACCAAATTTAATTTAATTTTTTTTATATATTTAATTAAAAAATGTTTTATATATAAAAAAAATTGTTTTAATATGAATATTCAATTTTAATGTAAATTTTTCTAGAAAAAAGAGAGTCAATTTTTCATGAGATTTTGTTTGACAAACCTAAAATATCTTGGCATGAATCTAATATGCGAGACAAATAAAGTAGAGGGTGAAAAACATTTTCCCTTGGTATAGGTTTCAAGTGCTGAAAGTTGATACATTTTTCTCAGAAATTAAAATATTAGTCAATTTCATTTTTAATGGGCCTGCATGACAACTCAACTTCACGAGCTCATATCTTGAGATCCAGGAAATGGATTTGCAAAAAATTTATATCGTTGAAAATATGAGATGATGAAGAGCACATAATAAGTGGTTTACATGGTTAAAAAGTTGGTTTTCACTTCCAGAAAATTAAATTACAGTCGTCATAATTTAATGAGAAATTAATTAAATTGTGAAAATAAAAGTTTATTTAAAAATTTTATTAAAAAAGGAGAGGGACCCACTTTCAATATACTTGTATTAATGATGTGAATTCATTAATGAGGCATTGATTAAAGAGAATGTTTTAAGAAGAATTTTCTACGGGAATTTCAAGAGAGAAAGAAAACTCTAACTACTCGGGTAGTTAGAAAATCTCTTCTTAAAAAGAGAAGAGAGACTTCATCAAAGGTGGAAGAATCAATATTGTCAGAGGGGCAGGGCAGAAGATCAGAAGAAGAATAAGGTATATCCATGGATACACAATCAATCTTCTGATCAAAAGAAATAAATCTCCATCTTCTCCATATTTGTTTATATATTCTTCTACACCACTTCTCGTAACTTTATGCTTGAATCCCAAAGTTGGGCACAAGGCTGAGTTGTTGAGTGTCCTCCTTGTATTCTTCTAAGATCTTTTATTATATGATCATGGAGTATTTTCAACCACATACATGGTTGTTAAAGATTTTGTAATGAAGAACATCTTTCATGAATAAAACTCCACAAAGAATTGCTTCAAGGTTGATCTTGACTGTATCTTGCAACTTTGAGTTTTAAGTATGAGGTATTTGAGGTTGACCTATCAAATTCTCTTTTGATCTTGATTGCAATACTTTGTTAAAATTCTTTGAGATGATCAAATCATTGTCTCCTATGAAGAAGATATAGATGTATTTATATATTATTAAGAAGACTGTATGTGATGCTGATCACAATTTAATTATGATGTTGAAGTCCTCCTTCAATATTTCCCTATTGTAAAAAGACTTTTGTTGCACATAAAGACCATATTGGGTTATTTAAGAACCATTTTCATTTAAATCCAAGCAATAAAGATTTGGGGTTTGATGTCTAGCACTCTCCCTACTCCAAGATATTTAATGATATATCTTTTAACCAAAGAGGAGAACCGCCTCTCTAAAAACAAAGGGGGACTAATGTCCTCATGAGGTTGTCGATTCGGTCCTGACGGATTCAAGCATCAACAAGTACCCCCCCACTCCCCTCTCTACAAGGATAATATGACATGTAGGTCGTGTAACTCGTCAAATATATGGGTTGGACAATTTTCCTACATATTAATGTTTACTATTTTCTCTACAAAACTACTTGTAAAAAAACATTCAAATCAACAAAATTGTTCAAATTTAATGTAAAATTTCAACATTGACTCATCCCACCACTATGGGTGGTGGGGGGTGAGGATGTCCATGTGTGTTTGTGTTTTTCTTAACATGGAATTTTAAAGAGTTATTATTTTCTTGTAAATACAAAATCTTTCTCAAAGTTTTATAATTTTTAAATTATAAATTATAAATATCTTACAAGATAATTTCCCATGATCACTTAATAAAGTTATTACTCTTATATAGAAAATGTGTAAAGATCAAATTTCTGTATTAAAATAGGCATTTATACAAAGTTGTTTTTATGTTGGGATTCAAAACCTCCACATATTAATAAAATATTACTTATATTCTAAATAAGTTATAAATATTTCACCAAATTTTAATTTTGTTTNGTGTAAAGATCAAATTTCTGTATTAAAATAGGCATTTATACAAAGTTGTTTTTATGTTGGGATTCAAAACCTCCACATATTAATAAAATATTACTTATATTCTAAATAAGTTATAAATATTTCACCAAATTTTAATTTTGTTTTTATATATTTAATTAAAAAATGTTTTATATATAAAAAATTATTGTTTTTACATGAATATTCAATTTTAATGTAAATTTTTCTAGAAAAAAGAAAGTCAATTTTTCATGAGATTTTGTTTGACAAACCTAAAATATCTTGGCATGAATCTAATATGCGAGACAAATAAAGTAGAGGGTGAAAAGCATTTTCCCTTGGAATACATAGCCTACAAAAGCATTAGATCTAGTTTTCAAGACATTTGTAACAAAACTACACCCAATTGTTACACATTATTTTGGTCATCTTAATGATCAACTGACGATATGTGTATGACTCATTTCCATGTTCCCTGAAAAAACTAAAAGAGACTTTCTCCATGAGAAAAGTGGATTACATTTTCTTCCTTAAAAACTATGTCAAATGAGATCGTCACACCCTGCTCTATGTTTGGGGTGCGACAATGCTTGATCGTCGCATGCTGCACCAAAACTGGATTGCGACATCACCGTAGGCTTCTTGTGCATAGGGTGCGACGACTTAAACAAGAGGAAAAGTGAAATTCACGAAGGTTCTAGAAGGGGATCTTCTAGAAGATGAGGTGGCCTTTGATCGATTTGTATCTTACTCGCTTCTCTGATTTAATGGGATCATCCTAATCTCCTCATCTATCCCTCTTTCACCCTATATAAAGAGGGATCTCTTATGGAAAAGGATAAGGCTTGCTTATGCATGAAGAACTCTGCTATAGATTATACTTGAGACAACTTTGCTTTAGTTCTCTAAGTCAGGTTGCAGAGCAAATGTGTGTGTGTTGAAGCAAAGAGCCATTGGAAGGGACCTTGCAACATCAAGGCATGGGTTGTATTCTCCACTTTCATTTAATATAATGTAGCAATACATTTCTTCCCTATAAATGTGTTTTTACCTTTATTGTATAACTCCTTGATCTTATACCTAGAATTTATTGGAATATATATATATCGTTGTTCTCTCTCTTTGTTGTTTTGTGCTTCTTAAACAGGTTCACCATCACACAAATCCAAAGATGGAGTGATAAAGACGACAATAGCTAGAATCAAATGTCATTTAAAAGGTATGTCATTTGTCCCTCTGAACTAGTTTGTATGACAATGAAATCTAGGACGAAGTTTGTATTTTGCCATGTTTTGTTCTAGCTTCTTATCGAAGTTAGGGAGATTAGTTTGTGTCCGCACTTACTGATTTGTCCAATAACAAAATTGGCGATCATACTGGGGACGACTTCTTTTGTTTTTTTCTTCTTATTTTCTTTTAGCTTGCCTGCTTTTGGTCAATTTCATTCTTTGAGTCTGTGGGTGATCCATTTTGACTCCCCGGTTCTGAAATTTCATTGAGAAACTTTGTCCTCCTTTCAAATTTTCCTTATATTTAAACATCGTCGCACCCTGCTTGTGTGAACCATAGCGATGACGTCGCACTGTGTTTTTATTTCATCCTGTGATAATCCTTCATCGTCGCATTGTACTCTTTTGCAGCCTGTGATGATTCCTGTAGAAATTGTTAGAGTGATAGTCAACTTTCTTCTTTTTTCCCAGATTTGTTTTTACCTCTTGGGATGAACTTTTAGTCTTGGTGAATGATTGGTTTGCATCTTTTAAGCCTGAATTTGATTACTTTTCAAGAATTGAGAGTCTTCTTCATAAGCTTTGTAAGTTTTATCTTTTACTTCTTATTGAAGGGTATAATCTCAAAGCTTTTTCCCTGAGTGCTTGCTTGATAAGTTGTTATTGATATTTTTGAGTTTTGGATTGATTTGAAGTTTTGGATTGTTATTGATTGGAAAATAATTTTTGTTTACATTCGATAAATAGTTTTCTTATCTTTTCATTTTTTCTTGCATTATGAGTTTGGTTTGGGAAATAGTGTTGAGAGTGCATTGATCTTCTTGGAACATTATTTCTTTTTTGGATTATGTCTATGTTCTAATTTGAAAAGGAAAGGACTGAAGTTTATTCTTATTTTAATAGTCTTTGCAAGAAATCTTTTGTATTCAAATATTTGTTGAAAAGAGAAAATTGGAAAATTTAATAGCTTTGATTATTTGGAATCAATTTCATTCAAAGATTGAGAAATTGTGCTTTGTAATTTTTTGTATTCTGGAAAGATAAACCTTCTCCCTATTGTAATTAGAGTTCATCGAATTAAACGATTGCATACCATCTCTTTTTTCATTTTATTGGGTCAAGGTCAAATACATCATCAATTTCATTTCCGTTTCCCTTTGTGAGTAAGCAACAACCATCAAAATTTAACATAATTTTAAAATCTATTAGCAACTTTTATACACCAACATTAGCTAGTGTAGCGCTTTGGAATAGGTTGTGAGACACACTCTCCAAAGCATCAAAACACACAATAGTATCTTGTGATAGGAAGAGTTTAAATCCACTTGCTAAATTTTGTCCTGGGAAGCCCTTTTAACACAAGGGTCAATCACGAGGTTTCATTAGGGTCGACAGAGTTACTCACCCTGCTTTGTTGGTATTAGTGTAGAGATTGCATGTATTATTGGGGGTCACTCGAGAAGAAAATCCTGTGCAGACCTTATTGAATCGATTTTGGGCTTAGATACCCTGCCCTTGCGTGTGGATTGGACTGTCGACTGTTTTCCCAGACATCATTGTCGTAATTGGAAACCTTAGTGACCTATCTCTTTAGAGTCATTACATGAGGTGACTGTGGAGGGGAAAGTCTTCACGGTACCTGGAATCGACGTTGGCCAAACTCACTCGGGCTCCTTGGAGGGTATACCCATGATTATGTTTGGGAGCTTGCACCAGGGTGTAAGTCCATTAAGTAGGTTGTCAACGTAAATTTTCCACCCGCTTTATCCCAACCCCTTCTTGTCTTGATTTCGTGATGTCGGATTTCATCACCAACTAGTGACTTCAAAATAAGAAGGTTTGTTTGCATGTTTTATATCTAGATTTTATTAGTGAGTGTTGTTTGTTTCTTTAGTTGACCATAGATTTCTTTCATTCTTTATTTGGTGCGGCCAACATGGGCCCTTGTCGTTCACATAGGATGCAAGGGTTACCTTCGGAAGAGTCAGAAGAATACGCTCATTTTATTCCTAACTCACCAGAGTGTTCTCCTGAAGGAGTAGTAAATAACGACGTGGCCTCTGAGATTGGAAGTTCTACTCCATTGGAGGAATCAACGCTTCCTGTAAATCTGTTATTGAGTGTTATATAAGATCCATTTTTTCTCCGAATAAACTCGTCGGGAGACGTTGTTGCTGAAGATTATTCTAGAATACCTACTGGACCTTACGCAGAGTCTAGTATAGATGATCCACCTTTCCAGAGTGAATCATTTAGAACTCTGGTTCATACTGCTAGAATTTTTAATCCTAGCCCAGTCCCCGTCCGTTCGCTTTGGAAGACCTCTTTGAGACACAATATTTTTGATAAACTAGGAATGAGTCCTAATCAACCTATGGAATCACATACACCTGTGACTTCCAATATTTATACAATACCTTTAGATCATTTTACTGGCATGACCAGTAATGTTGTCATAGTTTGAGACCAATTATTGGTTGGTTCTCATACAATTCTTCCCCTTCAGCTCACTAGTTCTACCGTGGTCCCACAAGTTACGCATGTTTCCACTAGAAGTCCAGTAATCACTCAAGCTCCTATTAGAACACCACTTTCGTTTAGATCAAACTCGTCACTTCCACCTGAGTATAACGCTCTTAATACTTCTATTGCTAATCCTTCCCAGAGTCCATCCAGAGGGCCTAATATTTTTGTTCCTCCTGGGTATAATGTGCTAGCAGTTTTGTTCCTACACCCACCCAGGTTCTCTCTGGGGGGCCTAGTGTTCCTCCTCCACCTCCACCTAGAGGATCTAATCGTCCTGGTGCAAGTAGCTCCAATCAAGTTGGAGGCACAAGTCATTTTGTCACTTTTGGTTTTCAAATTCTTGTTGGAGGCCAACCTCAAGTTGGGGGGAAACCCTAAGTTGGGGGTCATAACCCAGTGTACGGGCAATATGTCCCTGGATTACAATCTCAACCTTGGAATTTTCATTTCCAACGAAATCAACAACCGCCTGGGGAGAAAACTCCTCAAGTAAATTATTTTGTACCCCCTAATCCTGGGAAACCATATCCATTCTCTATGAATCATACCCGGGGTTAATATTTTCAATCTAATGCTCCTTTCCAAGGAAGCATACCCAATCAACCAACTCATGTTGGCTGTTTGACTCAAAAACCTCCACCACCAAATTTGACAGGACCCTCTAACTATCTACAAACTGCTTATGTTCCTAATGGTATACCTACGGGATTGCCTCCTCAAAATTACCAGTTTCCTCAAGTGAACAGACAATTGTCGTTTCTTGCTACTTTGGATTTACCAGATTTATCTAGGATTTTGAATGATCCTATCTTGCATTCTCCTTATTGGCCGGTCATACCTGCCAAGTTACCATCAACCATTCCTAAGTTTGATGATCGATCGGGAGATGACCCAAATAATCACATCATGACATTTCATCTCCGGTGTTCATCCAACTCCTTGATGGGTGACTCCATTAGATTACATCTTTTCCAATGAATTCTTATGGGTTCAACAACCAAATGGTATATCGAATTGCCACGAGGATTCTTCAATGATTTCAACACCTTAGCTATGGCTTTTTTAATGCATTACCAATTACTGATACGATATGAGACATGGACTGGAATTTTGAGTTCATTTAAATAATCCTCTTCTAATCATATTTCCAATCATATTCATGAGTGGAGGCAGAGAAGACACTTAATCAAAGTTCCCCTTCCTGATCAACTATTGGCTGAGTGGTTTACCAAGTCACTCATCGGTCCTATAGCCCATGATGTCTCCATGGGTGGTGTCGTCATTGAAGAGCAGGCGATTAGTTGTGCTTAATACTTGGATCTCGTTTATTCACAAATGAGCACACTATATGACTTGATCCCAGATGCTCCTCGCCCGTCTACAAATCCAACCCCAACACCTCTAGTAGCTTTTCATGCTGCTGATGGTGTGATCAGAACTTTTCACACCGAGACTAAGTCTAAACAAGAAAGTCATTCCAATCCCAAATCTAATACTGCTAATGTACAAAATACTCCTCCTCCGACTCCTTCTCCCGGTAAAAATTATGAGGTTAATATAGTTCAGTCTACACCTACCGGTAAAGATCAAAATAAAAAGAAAGGGAAGGGTAAGAATAAAGAGGATAAAAATAATAATCAATATTCTGATAAACCCAAGACTCAGCCTATTGATGACAAAGAAAAGTTAAAACCTTATTATCCTTGTCTTATTTGTGGTGAGGATCATTAGACAAAATATTGTCCATGACATGCCGAGGTTACTAAGTACCTGCAAGGGATCGAGACACCTCCTGCACCCATCGTTTTGTCACAACCTTTTCCTTCTCAGCAACATGCCCAATTGGTTATTCATGACCAACCTTCTCCCTCTACCACGTCTTATGTACTTATGTGTACTGGTGACTCCAAGAAGAACGAAGTTTTAGTCGCTACTCGACCCAAAGATTATTCTCCTTCAAAAGAGAAAGTTGATGATTCACCACCTCCATTGGTTCGATCTCCTCCATCGACTACACCTCTCAACGGTCCTCTCCATATCGAACGACCGAGTCTAGATACAGTTCTCCATCCTCCTCCTAAGGACGTTGTTCGTAAGTCGTCATTTAACCCTTACGCCCATGCCGCTCAAAACTACAGTGTTGTAGAAGATCTTGCACAAGCACCTTCTGCGATGTTGGCTCTCGAAGTTCTTCAAAGTTGTCCTATGCAACGTAAGACACTGTTAAATGCTATTGGTGGAATCAATCCTACCGATACAAACATGATAATCTTTGACTTGGAAGATCACATTCCAAGGATCCCTCAATTAATGTTTCAAATACAAGTCATTGTGGAAAATAAGAATATTTGTCGAACCATTATTGATGAAGGAGCGTCGACTTGCGTCATGTTCGTCACTTGTTGGAAATCCATTGGCTCTCCTACCCTTACTGAGTCACACAATACTCTAAAATATTTTAATGGTACATGGTTTAAACCTTATAGTGTTCTTCCTTCGTTATCTATTGCGTTAGAAGGAAAAAAAATTACTGTTGAGGTTGAGGTGTTTGATGCACCTCTCGATTACAACCTTCTACTTGGCCATAGTTGGATTGATTCTATGCGTGCAGTTGTTTCTACTCTTTTCCGTGTGATACATTTACCTCACCAAGGAAAATTTGTTACGGTCAATCAACTTGTATTCTTTAATTCCGATTCATGTACTAGTAATGTACATTTCATTGCAAAAACACCTCCCGATTATGAGAATGTCAGTGTGGGTATTTTAAAGGATTCATTGTTAATGGGTACCTTTGCCATTCCACCACCCGATATTCCCCCTCCTTTTGTCGCTTCGATTAACATGATCTCGACCACTGTTGGTGAAATCCTTGAGTCTTATGACCCTTGGATAGTACCTAGCTCCGACGAATGTCTTTGTTACAACGATCAAATGCCTTTAAGTCTGGTGGAATTGGCTTATCAAGCTATTCAATCGACAACTCCTTCTCTTCGTTCTCTCTTAGATACGTCTCCTGATCCATTTCACGTGGTATTTCACACCTATGATATGATCATGAGAGTTATGTCCATGGAAGGTACCCCATGGGATGATGGGCATCATCGTTCTATCCTCTTCTTGGAACCTTAGACCATAGAGAGTTACCAACGGATTTTGAATCCATCTACTATCGTTACTATTTCCCCTATTCCTGAATTAACACATGATGTTTTGTACGAAGGGAACTTGGGAAATATTTCACCCACCATCCCTCTTGATATTTTGATTAAACCCAGAATTGTGGAAAATGTTCATATCGGTGCCTCATGTTCTGCTGATGAGATCCGAATTTACAAGGCCCTTTTCCAAGAATTTCATGATGTTTTTTCCTGGAGTTACGAAGAGATGCCTGAAATTGATCCGGATATTGTTGTACATGAAATTAAGACTTACTTGGATGCTAAACCCGTTCGACAAAGACTTCTCCCAGTACATCCCCGCAAAGCTGCTACTATTAAACTTGAAGTTGAAAAGTTTCTTAAAGCCGGTTTTGTCTATCCTATGGCTTTGACTGAATGGGTGTCCAATATTGTTCCGGTTACCAAGAAACAAGGCACGATCTGTGTTTGTGTATATTATAGGGATATTAACAAATCTTGTCCCAAAGATAATTATCCAACCCCTTTCGTTGACCAAATCGTTGACGATTGTGCCGGGAGTGAAATATTCTCTTTGATGGATGGATTCTCCGGCTATAATCAAATCAATATTTTACCCATGGATCAACATAAGACTTATTTTATTTTCCCTTGGGGAACCTTCGCATACCGGAAACTCCCTTTGGGTCTCAAGAATGCTGGTTTGACTTTTCAACGCACTATGTCTTATGCTTTTCATGATATTAAGCACATTGTACAACCTTACCTTGATGATTTACCGACGTATTCCATGCGTCTCCAAGATCACTTGACACACTCAAGAGCCATTTTACTATCTGTCGATATTATCGCATACGATTGAATCCACATAAATGCATTTTTGTGTGTGGATTCTGGACGACTTCTTGGTTTTATCGTTTCTACACATAGAATTAGGGTGGATCCTTTGAAGGTTGAAGCTATTCTTAATTTTCCTCCTCCTTCTACCTTACACCAACTCCAAAGTTTGCAAGGGAAGACAAACTTTTTACGTCGATTCATCCCCAATTATGATGAACTAACGAAGGGTTTCACTCGACTTCTTAAGAAGGGTCATGATTTTGTATGGGACGACACTGCCAACAAAGCCTTTGAAGCTTTGAAACTTTCCTTAACCCGCACACTACTCTTATTTCCTCCCGATTATAGTCGATATTATTTCTTATACTTCACTACTTCAGACTCTACCATAGCTATGGTTCTAGTCGAAGAGGATTATTCACATGATGAACATGTTATTTATTATTTTGAGTCGGAGTCTCACGACCACCAAAACCAAATATATGCATGTGGAGAAACTTGCCTTCACAACTGTTCAATGTTTTCATCATTATATCTTATTGCGCAAAACTACAATCATTTCCGATTGCAACCTTATGAAACAAATCCTTACTCGACAATTGTTGGGGGGAAAATACTCCAAATGGATAGTGATTATCTAGGAGTTTGATTTGGAGTTTGAGTGAACCAAGTCAAATAAATATTTGGTTTTTGTTGAGTTGATATGTGACCTTCCCTCCACTAGGAAAAAATCTGTGGTAGAGGATTCCTTTCCTGATTCTCTCTTTTTGATCAGTTCTGACGATATATGGTATGGAGACATTATCATCTATCTCCAAACCCAAAATTTTCGACCCGATATTTCTAGTGTAGATTTTTGTTGTATTCGGTATCAAGCCTGTCAATACATTAACCTTAGTGATACCCTTTACCGTCGTGGTATTGATTCCATATTTCGACGATGTCTAACCTATGATGAAGCTGAGAAAGCTTTAAATGACTGTCATTTTGGAGCATGTGGCGGTCATATGTCTAGGTATGCCACTGCCCAAAAGATCTTACGAGCTGGTTGCTTCTGAACTTCGTTGTTTAAGGATTGCATTATTACCGTTCAGAAATGCCACGATTGTCAAATGTATAACAATAAGATCCGATCTCATCCTGTTCCTCTTTACCTTGTCGTTTCCGTTGGTCCATTTGCTAAATGGGGCATTGACTTCATGACATGTAACCCTCACTCGGTCGGGGGGCATGGATACATTATCGTAGCCGTGGGTTATTTCACTAAATGGGCCGAGGCGATGCCTACATTTGATAATATCGAGAAAACTGCAACGTTATTCATATTCAATCATATCGTTACTAGATTTGGTGTCCCTCAAGCCATCATCACTAACCATGGTAGTCATGTTCACAATTTTATGATGTCTGAACTTACCGAGAAGTTAGGTCTTCGAAATGAAAACTCAACACCTTACTATCCACAGACCAATGGCTAGGTTGAATAAATCAACAAAGTTCTCACTACTATGCTTCGAAGGATGGTGGGAATTCACAAGTCAAGATGGAACATGATGCTCTTCTCGGCATTATGGGCCTGTCGTACATCCATTAAATCTGCCACAGGGTTCACACCTTTCTAGTTAGTATATGGTATCGAAGCTATTTTTCCAATTGAATGTGAAATCTCATATTTGAAACTAGTTGTCGAACTTCTCCCCAACACCTCAACCGAAGAAGAACGTCTCTTGTATTTGATGCAATTAGATGAGACTCGTCGTGATGCTACCTTAGTCATAGAAAATCAGAAGAAACGTGTCAAATCTCAATACGAAAAGTATGTCAAACCACATGTTTTTTCAGAGGGTGATTTAGTTCTCCTTTGCGAACAAGATTGTGACTTATTAGGGCCCAGTAAATTCAAGCCCATGTGGCATGGCCCGTATATTGTTAAACAAGTGTTGGAGAAAGGGGATTATGAGATGGTAGATTATGATGGAATTCCTTTGAGTGAACCCATAAATGGGCTTTACTTGAAGAAGTACTATGCTTAAACTATTTTTGCATGAGTGCTTTGTATTTTTAGTGTATCATACTCTAGTGTGTTTTTTAGTTTTTTGTTCTGCCTTTAGGCTGCTGACCTTGCATTATGCTTGGTTTTCAGATGTCAGTGTCTTCGCTACTTTATGTCAGATTTGCTGATGGTGCTAGTCACAGTACTCAAAACCTAGCGTCTGCTGCATGGACAATCTATGCACCTACGGATGAGTTGATCAGTCTACACGGTGTTTTCCTTGGTCGTGCAACTATTAATATCGCGAAATACAATGCAGTTATCGAGTTATTAACTGACACCATTTCATTTGGCATCTGTCATCTTGTTGTATGATTTGATTCACAGTTAGTGGTGTTGCAATTGAGTAACGTTTATTCCATCCAAAGTCCTACAATGTTACAAATATACTTAAGAATTCGCCTCTTGGAAAGACATTTTGATTATATTGAGTATCAACATATTCCTAGATGTCTAAACACATTAACAGATGCATTGGCTAATTATGTTTTAGACAAACTTTTGCGCCATTTATAAATCCAAACACACATTTTAAAAACACAAGTAAGCCGGTAGGAACTTTATATTAATACGTCAAAAGTTACAAAAAAGTGTTTGTCCTAAGACCAAAATGTCAAAATAGTGAAGCTCATGGCTTCATATACATAAGAATCAAGGATGCTACTCGTTGTAACAAATGATTGCCCATGCCACTCTACGAAGCGGTCGACCAATAGATGTTGATACGCCAACTGTATGGCGTTGGTAGCGCCGAGGTAACTCATCCACCGTGATGTCAGGGATGTTCATGGTTAATCCCTCTAGGTTCTATTCGATCTCCTCGAGATCCTCAACAACCACCCCTCGACCCACCATGATGCCTATCTCTCCTCGTCTTTGAATAGGAGATGATCCTGGAGGACGATAAGGCGCCACATATGCATTGTTGAGAACACTTGATTAGTCTTGGATAAATGGTAGAAACATTTTATAAATAAGATACCAAAAGAAACATATAATGAAAAAATTATTCTTACCTATGTCTCCCCACTGAGATCCCTTAGGTAATGCCAAGTCAAGGTCCCCATGGAAGTCGGTCCTGGCATAAACATAGTCCTCAACCATAATTAGCAGATCTCTTAGCCACTGGAAGAAATCTTCATCATATTTGACGATTGGCATGCCACCATGAAGAGCCATCAAATCCACCCATCTTTTCATCCGAGGATTTTTCGGAGCGGGTATTCCCCACTCCACCTGTAGGCATAAGATGGGGACCCTCTCCAGGAAGAAGGATACCAAAATGGATCTATAGCCAAACTGTTTCAACCGACCATTCTGATACTTTGTCAATTGTTTCTTCATGTTCTTCAAAGCACCCTCGCACCAATTGAAGACACAAGGCTCCATACATTCTATAGCATACTGAAAGTGGCTTTGTAAAGCCATGTGGGGAGACACACTCCCTGTCATCTGGGTCATAGTGTAGATGATAGTTCTCAATGGTAAGTATCGAACATCCCTAATGGAAGCCTTGCCACTATGATTTTATGTACCTAGCACACAATGGTGTGCAATGTAATAGTCCATAGGTTCTCCACCACCATTGCTTCTCGAGAGTGATACCCGAGAGCCTCGACGAGACAAACCCATCAAAAATTAAATGTCATATATATCAAAGGTAAGTGTATGCACACCCATGTGAAAGGCTTGTTCATTGACATCCCACATGTGGACTAGGTACTCCAATAGCCTCAGTTGGGCTCTCATGCCTTGAACTTTGAAAAATTGAGCAAACCACACTCCTGAAGTGCCATGACAGTGCCCGGGTCAATCCCGTCAAAGTAGTCTTCTTCCTCATGCGCACACTCCCTCCACTTGATCATATTGACTAAGGAAAACCTTCCAAACGACATCAAACGATGATTAAATTCATCAAAAATCAAAAGTTGGACGTTTTCCTAACTCATTTTCTTTTTTCAAAATTTGAGTTGCGGTCGTCGTAGGGGCTTTCTGTTACACAGAGCGACATCCTCGCACCTTGGTTATGTGTCCCCTGTGGCGATTTTGGATCATCACATTTCATGATAGCATGAGCCTGCAACTATCTCAAAGTGCAATGACTCACAAAAAATCGACCATAACTAAAAAACAAACCATTAAAAATGAAAATTTAAACCATGAAAAGAGAAAGGGGAAGGAGGATACCTTTTTGACTGAAGTGGTTTGAGAAATGGTCCACCAGGCGCTCTAGAATTGTTGCTTGAAATTTGGAAGAAAATGAGGGTCTTGAGCACTATTTGGGTGAAATTGCAAAATGAAATGGTAAATGGGCTATTTTGACCTGTTTTATTCACTTTTTACCATTTTTATTGTAGATTAAATTAATTTTTAAATATTTTTTCCTATGCCCTAAGTCTAATAAACTTTGCAAAGTGTCTCTATTACAGATTGAAATATCTAAGGACCGAACATTTGACATGGATCCTCTCTTTTTGGTTGTTTTTGTGTGTTTTTCTTATGTACATATGCTTTTAGGGTTTTTTAGGAAAAACTCTGAGCACAGTCTTAATTCTTTCTCACGCTTGTAAAACGATGATAATGAAATCGAGTAACCTTTTATCATTTTTTCTAACTCGCATTGGTAATACGAAAAAAGAACCCTACAGAGTATCCTTTAAGCTCTTTTGAATCTCCCTAAACACGAAAAGATAGCCGAGCGACCTTGTTTTTTTCATGCTCGTAAAAATATTTGAAGAAAATGTCTGGTGAGCGGTAGATTATCTTTTTTTCGGTCTCGTCAGACTAACTTACAAAAAATGACATTATGGAGTTCTCTTTAAGTGTTTTTCAGACTCTCTAAACATGAAAAACCCTTCAATTTTCTCTCTTTGGTCTCGTAAAACAAGCATCAAAAGGCCCATATGGGACTGAACCACTCCTTCCTAGGGTTCGTTAAAAATACTCCAAGGGACTCATCCAAAGGATTAGATTACATTACAAGAATATGTTATCCTCCTCAATCTTATGTAAAAATAAAGAGGTACTCACCATAAATGGTGGGGTTAAATTGGGAAATAAATGTATATTTGTATCTGTGTTAGTGGCAGTAAGTCGCTCTTGAACATGACACCCCTCTTCATCTTTGTATTCGGGTTGAGAAATACATTTGTCTCTCGTTTGACCATCCAAAAGTCCATATGTTGGGTCCTCCTGGAGTCAATTCTTCCAAGACAATTGTCGTGTCGTTCATATGTTCAAGAGAAGTCCAATCTAAACAAGCCTTCTATCGAGTCGACCATCTGCAGTTCTAAATTTTCTACCATGTCGGCCTTCCTTGAGTCATTTACAAATCACTTCATACTCTGATCTACTTCAAAACTGTTACATATTTCATGTCATTTATGGGGGATACATTAAGGCTCTCCTATGACGAGTCTTTTCATGTCGACTTCAACTCGTTATCTGGGCACAAGGCTTAGAAATCATTTAGTACCTTGGAGCATGCATGCCTCAATGACAGATTTCTTTGCTTTCAACAGTATGTTCACATCATTGGCCTCTAATTTGAAGATTCCATTGAGTGTTCGACTTCAACTCATTCATTCACATTCGTTGGATTGTACTAGAGTACCTTGGGAGTCATTGACATTAATGGTGATTTCCCTGACACTTGTTAATGATTTTCATTAATGTATGGTAATCAAGTGGTTTCTACCATGTTCGACTTCGACACCTGTAATCACATGGCTAGATTCGTACTTCAGGACGATGGAAATGAATACCCTGGATCTCACCATATTGATCCAGGTTGCGATGGAGTATTTATGAGTTTGTACTAACACGTAGATCCACTGTGTATGTCTCGTGGCTATGTCTAAATTTGAATTCTTAAAGAGCATAGATCCACAGTGTATTTCTCGTGGCTATGCTGAACCATGATGACATGGATCCATAATGTATGTTTAGTGGCCATGAATCAATTGAAACTTATGATTAGAGTCACTTGTAGTATGAGAATGGGAATGCCTACCTCATAATATGGTATATTATTATGCATATGATTGATTGTTTGCAAGTTCCTGACCGATGCGCTCCTTGTTTTCGACACACACATTCTACAAAGTATTTCAATTGTCACAGTTTCCAACTTTATACTTTGGGGGGCATTCTGTTACACATTATTTTGGTCATCCCAATGATCAATTGACGATATGTGTATGACTCATTTGCATGTTCCTTGAAAACACTAAAAGAGACTTTCTCCATGAGAAAAGTGGATTACCTTTTCTTCCTTAAAAACTATGTCAAAGGAGACCATCGCACCTTGCTTTATGCTTGGAGTGCAACAATGCTTGATCGTCGCATGCTGCACCAAAATTGGTCTGCGGTGTCGTAGCAAGATTCTTGTGCATAGGGTGCGACGATGGTTAAAGCAAAGGAAAAGTTAAATTCACGAAGGTTCTAGACGAGAATCTTCTAGAAGATGAGGTGAGCTCCGATCGGTTTGGATCTTACTCGCTTCTCTGATTTAGTGGGATCATTCTAATCTCCTCATCCATCCCTCTTTCACCCTATATAAAAAGGGATTTCTTATGGAAAAGGCTAAGGCTTGCTTATGCATGAAGAACTCTGCTATAGGTTATAGTTGAGACAACTTTGCTTTAGCTCTCTAAGTCAGGTTGTGGATCTTCTTCATGGAAGGAAATTGAGCAAAGGTGTGTGTGTTGAAGCAAAGATCCATTGTAAGAGACCTTACAACATCAAGGCATGGGTTGTATTCTCCACTTTCATTTAATATAATGCAACAATACATTTCTTCCCTATAAAGATTGCTTTACTTTTATTGTATAACTCCTTGATCTTATACATAAAATTCATTGGNGGACTTTGCAACATCAAGGCATGGGTTGTATTCTCCACTTTCATTTAATATAATGCAGTAATACATTTCTTCCCTATAAAGGTGTCTTTACTTTTATTGTATAACTCCTTGATCTTATACATAGAATTCATTGGAATATATATATATCGTTGTTCTCTCTCTTTGTTGGTTTGTGCTTCTTAAACAGGTTCACCATCCCACAAATCCAAATATGGAGCGGCAAAGACAACACTAGCAAGGACCAAACTTCATTTAAAAGGTATGCCATTTGTCCCCCTCTCAACTAGTTTGTATAACAATGAAATCTAAGGCGAATTTTGTATTTTTCCCTGTTTTGTTCTAATTTCTTGTTGAAGTTAGGGAGATTAGTTTGTGTTCGCACTTACCGATTATTCCGATAACACCCATAACTTTTTAACCTATAAAATTCAAAGAGAATTCAAAAAATTCATTTCCAAGTTATTTGATCATAGAAACAACATGATAAATCAAAATAATTAATTCGAATTTATTGGTTTGATCGATTGAAGTTTGTCTTAATGGGAAATAATCATCATCATCATTGTTGTTTTTTCTAGGTTAGCAAGTTCGGGGAAAGCCCCCAAGTACTTCCCCTCATTTTGAGGATGGTACCCAGGGTAAACCCTAGAGTCTTTCTGCTGGAAACCCCCGAGTACTTCCCCTAATTTTGAGAATGGTACCCAAGGTAAACCCCAGAATCTTCAGGGAAGAAGACCAATCAACAACAGGACTTGAAGACATTACAACAATATACTCGTTATGAGCTCAACATATCACTTACATGAATTGAACCTAGGTGGGGATGATATCAATCATTCCTCCCAACCACCTAAGCTAAACCCAATTGACATAAACAAACCACACCATCCAATAGGGGGTATTACTTTTTATATTAAAAGTATGTTTAAAATGAGTAAAATAATTTTAAAGACCATTTGAAGGAATTTAGGAGTTATCCATATATTATCTGGAAAAACATCATAAAGATATAAGGGATTGAATTTC
>SNQJ01S0090960.1:37687-70527 GCA_010110895.2 Picea sitchensis | reverse complement strand
ACTTTGAATCATTATCTTTGTTTAACTTGCAACTGGTTTGCATGGAAGTGATAACTGGTTTGCAATCTTCCATTCCGAACCTCTTTAGAATTTCTCTTATATACTTGTTTTGAGAAATAAAAATTGTTTTGTTGCTTTGATGTATATTTATGTAGAGGTTGTTGTATGTGCTTCCTTTCCATAGTTCATAGGGATTTTTTTCATTGTTGTTTATGAGAATTACTCCATTTTTAATGTGAACTGTTGTATGCACTTCATGTGTCCAAAAAATATCTGTCAATTTGGAATCCATTAGCATTGTTCGAACCATTTCCTATGTAATTATTATCCATTATGATAATGTTCCTTTGTCTTTGAACCAATCTATGAATCCATTATCTCATCCATATTGTCCAAGAATCTACTTGTGAAACTGTCCATAATGCTGACCCATTTATCAGTATACTATCATGAAGTCTTGATTAATCCATCAAATTGTACTTCTACTAACTGCTTGCTCTGGATTTTTCTTCTCAAACTCTACAAGTTGCTCGAAGGATGGTTCTTTGGTCTGTCACATATATCGCATAGACTCCCCATGTCTAATATTCATATTACCTGGGAGTCTCTAAGATGGATGGCTCAGAACAATTCCTACTTTGATGTGTATTCATCATCATCTTCATTGTTATATTCATTATCTCTCTGAGCTATGACTTCTTTATTTATGTCTATGGATTCATCTTTCACTACAATTCTTGAAAGTACAATCTCTTGAACCTATTCCTTATTTACCTATCCTTCCTTTCTTTCAGTTATTTTCCAAACCTTTATGTATCTAACATCTTTCTTTTTCTCTGTAGAATTTTCTTCGTCTTGTTTTATTGCCAATCTTGCGATCTCTGGTACCTGGTATTTGTTCACATGTTCTTCCTATTTTACTATCCATACTTTCTTATATTTGATGCTCGATTATTCTCTTTCATGGAAATTATCGATCATGCTTCTACAATCGAATATGTGTCCATGGTTATGGAAATTTGTAACACTCAATGGTGATTGACCATATAGGCACTTCTTGCTTGAACATTTCTTTTATAATCCCTGTCCCAACCTTATGTCAAAGTTAATTTACAATAAAAAAATGAACATAAAATAAATTTGCATGCACAGAGGGGTGAATGATCTTCTTTGTAGAGCGTGGTCCTTCTAAATTTTTCCTTGATAATCAGCAGTCATGATTGAATGATCTTCTTTGTGGCTTAAACATGGATGTGGTCTTCTTGAAGATGTATCTTCAATAGTTTTCTTAGATTATGGTTGACCAGTCCTTCCTTTGAGTGCACATATCTTTCCTATTTTCTTCATTCTTCTTTTCTAGCTTAGCGTAGAGGTGCTTACATTCATTCTCTGGCTGATGTGGATGTTTCTGTCTCTTCAACATTCTTGTTGAGCTTATTTATTTTGAATCTTAGTGTGACTACTTCTTCTTCAAGTTTCTCCAACCTCTTATTCTTTCTTCATTATCGAGGACTTCACTGGCCTCTTATGTTCTCTCTTTGGCTTCACACAAGTTCTATTTTCAATTGTATTATTTATTCTTCCAATCTTCTCTCTTCTTAACCAAACTCTTCCTCAAGTTGGTTTAAGTCATTGGTTCTTTCCTTAGGATGATCCATCGGTATCTTTTCTCTCTTTTTTTGATTCTTCCTTTTGTACTTCTATGTTGGCTTGAAACATTTCTTTTGATATTCTATAGTTTCTTCAATTCTTTAGGCCTCTTCTATGGTTGAGCTCTTAAATTCTTGATGACACATTGATCCTTTTGGACATGAACACTTTCCTTTGCTTCATCAATTCTTTCTTGGATGACTTGTTTTATTCTCTTTATTTCCTTAGATATTTAATTGCATTGATCAATTTTTATTTGTAATCAACTTATACTTCTTCATGCTCTCTTCCTCTTGAATTTGTCTACATAACATGATGAACATCTTTCTTCTTGTTCTATATCTACATTTTCTTTGGCATTTTAGAATCTGATGGGTGAAGAATATATGTCATGTAAATTATCCCAAATTTCTTTGGTTGATGAACATTTACCAACCTTTTCTCTTACGGATTAGGTAATCCTTCGGATGAAATCCATTGCTATTTTGTTATTCTTCTTCAATTTATTCTTGGCTATAGTATTTCCCCTTTTGAACTATCATATCTTGTAACAAATGATATATATAATGTCCATGTGCCTGTAAAAAAAACTTATGTCCTTTTTCTCTACATATCATGCCAAAACCATTGACCATTAAATATTGGTATTCCATTCACGGAATAATCCATGATCTCCTTCGATTGGTTAAAATTGTCCCTGAAGGAATTTCTCTTATACCAATTGTTGGATTCTTGAGGAGGGGGATGAATCAATAATAGAGAGAGAATTTAATCATTTTTAACCATATCATTCAAGTGTTATATCAATGTAGCATTATCATCCAATAGCTGTAGGTAAAATGGCTTAATGAACAAATGAACAATCATACACATACCACGTACACCAGTGTTTTGCATGGAAACTCAATGTCGGAGAAAACCATGAAATGATTTTTCTTATATGTCTTGAAGAATTACATTCATTGGAAGCACCAACTTCCTTTGTTTTCTAGTTGCAAGCTGGAAGGAGGCTCCAAACCTCGTTTCTCGGGCTACAACTTGGGGAATCTCAACTCCCCAATTCTTTGGCTTCTACAACCCATAAGGAGGCTACAACCCCTATGTTCTTCATCTACAACTAGAGGTGGATACAACCACTGTCCTTTCCTCATCCAACCACCTAATGTATAAGTATAATGATGGAACCAACTGTCACACTATCCTTGTGAGGCATACTGTTGTAAACACAGTACCAATCAACTGTATATGCTTGGACCATGCATCAATACATGCATCAGCACGTACTAATAAACCTATAATAAACTTGTACCATAAACAAGTGCATCAATAATACACCAACCTGTACCAACCAATTTGTAATCAAAATGTACCATAAAACCTAAATTGCATCAACCATGCAACATGTACCTCAACTGTGTACCTTGAACAAGTGCATCAACCATGCACTAAAACCTATACAAATAACATGTCACAACAACTTTGTCCAAACAATATCACAACAACCTATCTCATTAATATTATCAGCAGAGTTATATCTACTCACCAATATCAATCACTGAGACAACTCTCAAAGATGTGCATCAACCAAGCATATACAACAACTCATAATCATTACTAAGATAAATATGTGCTTATAATAATATACCAATACAATTGTGCTACATCATCCATAAACCAATTGTCAACAATACTACTAACAAGTACCTCCAACCAGGTACCAAGTATATGTACCAATCAATGTATCAACTACTCATCAGCTATGACTCATCAAGATAATGTACCAACATCATCAGCTATACACACCTCATGTATGTGCCAACTCATCAACTACTTGTCTCATAAACCATCTTAACATGTGCCTCAGCGAGACCTCATCAATTTCATCACATCCAAAATATTATTTGTAGCTTTGTGAAATAGACCTATATCAAATACCTTCAAACCTTCCTTGCTTTAGCAACAAAGGAGACTAGCATTTTCATCAAACTTTCTTTGGTCTCACATGACTAGTTTGGATTAGTCAACAGCCTAACTTGAAATAATCCTTAACTATGTACTGTAATGAATAAATATCTCAAAATGATACACAATTTTTTTCTTCAGTGTGTGTTTTTAATACCACGAATTACTCCAGGTTTCACTGCTTGGAACCTCTCAAAAGGAGTTATATCAAAATGGCATACCTTGCTAAATTTTGTCTTATTCTAGAGACCTTGTAGAGAGTTCCCGTGGGGAATGTTGTTGAATTGATGTAAGAATGTTACACATCATACTACTAGAGTGTACTCTAATAACCCTTTTGGTCTTACTTGAATTTGGATCTTTTATGAAGAAGTTGAGACATTTTTTTGAGAACACATGTTTTGAATTGGTTCGAGGACTAGCCACAAACCCTATTTTCCACAGGTGTAACTCCAAAACTAAAATGACCAACAAGATAAAACATTTACCACAGATGCTTGGATATATTTCCTCAATGGGAATAGAAATTTCAGGTCTGAATCATTCTAGAAACAAAGTTATTGCAAAATGGTGAGATGAACTTTTGTGATAACATGCAGCAAGCATCATCAAAGATTTATCCTCCCTTAAGATTCTTTCCTTCTTTCTTCACTTCCCACTGAAATTGGAAACTTGGGTATCATGGTTACCTCAGACCTTGAACTATATATATTCAATATTCTCAAATTATTATATAAAATGAGGAGAGTGTTACTACTCTGTTATCTCTCTCCATCTTAAGGTCATTAGAAGCCCATTTCTAGGTCCTTAACCCATTTCTAGGTTGCCAACCTATTTCTAGGTCCTTAATCCATTTCTAGATTGTAAAGTATTTCTAGTTCATAACCCATTTATAGACCACTTAACCTATTTTCCTCATTTTTAGGGTTTACCACTTTCACTAATTAGAAAGTTCTCCATTACTTTATCATTAAATATTCCTCCTTGACTTTGTCACCTCTTTATCATTTAAATAATCTTCTTTAGTTTCACTTCACTTTATTATTTAAAATAATCCTTCTTGACTTTGCCACTTTAATTTATCATTTAAATAATAATTTCTTCTTTGCAAGATCTTTGACTTCTTTGACCTTTTGGGGCTTCAAGCCAACATGAGGGTCCTCCAACCCATTAGGTCATAAATCTCAAACCGTGAGGAGTTATGTGACGTACATACCACCAAAAAATGGCATGACATGTACTATCCATATATAAAAGTATTACTGAAAATATGTCAAAACTCATGCCATTATCCATCAAACAAACTTGGGTTGCATTAACCAAACTTGGGGTCTCCAACTTTTTCATGGCCATAACTCTCTAGCCATGAGGGGTTATGTGGCGTTCATACCAATGGAAATGGAATGACATGTACTGTATCCATATTGAATAGTATTACCTTAAAATATATTAAAACACATACCATTATACATTAAACAAACTTGGGTCCATTACCCAAACCTTTGTGCTACCGAGAATTTGCTACCGGACTTTATCCAAGGGTTGACATCCATCCAATAGGGTTGACATCAATATACAATATCCTTATCCAATGGTTGGCCACCAAGCTAGAAAACCAAAAATCCATACCAACTATCCATCAACCTAAGCCAACTATCGACGAAAGCAACCCCTATATGTTCTCAGAGTACAACTAGAAGGTGGGCTGTAACCATTAATCCTTGCCCCATCAACCACTGCAGCGTAGAGTAGAGATAATTAGGAAACGGTGATACACTATCCTTTATTGAGATATATTTTTGTAAACCTATACTAATCAACACAGCAATCAAACTATAACAACATGTACCAATATCTGTGCCAACATGTACCATACGTCAACCTGTACCTCAACTTGTATTCAGCCTATACCATAAACAAATGCATCAACCATACACCAAACTGTACAAATAGCTGTATGAACAACCTATAATCCAACCTATACTATAAAAAGTTAAATAAACTGGCAACCTATACCTCAACTTTGTACCATCAATGGAGTGCATCAACCATGCACCAAATATGTACCAATCATGCATCAAATACACATAAACTATGACTCATCGAGATGCACCAACATCATCAACTTCACCTCGTGTGTGTGCCAACTCATAAACTACTTGTCTCAACCATGTACCCAACATGTACCTCAACCAAAATCCCTCATCCGTTTCATCGGCTCAAATCTGATTCCTTAGCTCTAGAAGAGGACCACAGGTGTATATGATCACATACACGCAAACCTTCCTTAACTTTAACAACGAGGGACTAGCATTTTCATCAGAAGCTTTACTTTAGTCTCCACGCTGACTAGTTTTGGATTAGTCAAAAACCCTAACTTTACAATAATCATAACTATGTTACCTATAATTAATAAAGGTATAAAAATGGAACACAATGTTCTTAGTGTCTTTTATGCAATTCCTCCATATTTCACTACATGGAACCTCTCGGAAATGAGTTATAGAAAAAAATGGAATGCCTTATTTGAATTCGGCTTATTACGGAGGCGAACTTGCGAGCATGCCTTGCGAAATATTTGTTGTATTGATCTTAAAATGGTACAAGGAATACTACATACTGTATTTTAACCAATGCGAACTGATCTTCTTGAATTTGGATCTCTTATGAAGAAGTTATGGCGTTTTACCCGAAACACTTGTTTTGAGCCCTAGTTTAGGGACTAGCCACAAACCGTATTTATTTTTTCCAGTGTAACTCCAAAAGTAAATGACCCACAAGCTGAAATTTTATCCACATCTACTTGGATATGTTTCCTCCTTTGACCTCTCAATTTCATAGATGCGGATCATCTAAAAAATGTTATTGCAAAATGGGTGAGATGACACGTAAAATAACATGCAAGCATCATCAAATGAATTTATCCTCCCTTGAATTTTGGTCTTCTTTACTTCACTTTCTCGAGAAATTCATCTCGGATATCCTTTGGTTACCTCAATCACTTTAGATATCCAATATTCTCAAGTGTGATTAAAGATGAGAGAGCCTTGTCTCTTATTTATACTTTCATGTAGCTTCCTCAAGGGGTTGCCTTTTAACCATCTTAATAACTTTCCTTATTTTAGGGTTAACCCACTTCTAACAACTTGTCCCACTTAGTAATTTCTCCATTAACTTTATTATTTAAATAATTTGAATTTGTATCACTTTGACTTATAGTACACTCATCACTTCACTTTATTATTTACCTTCTAAAATCTCTTAAACGGTTTATTTATTTTAGGGCTAACCCACTTCAACCACTTGTCCATAGTAATTTCTCCATTAACTTTATTATTTTAAAGAATTTCTTCTTTGCAACCACATTACTTCTTTTACCTTTTAGGGCTTCTATATGACTCATGTGAGGGTTCTCCAACTTCACATGGCCATAACTCTCTAACCGTGAGGGAGTTATGTGATGTTCACATACCAGGAAATAACATGACATGTACTATCCATATAGAATAGTGTACCTTCAACAATATTAAAACTCATACCATTATACATCAAACAAACTTGGGTCCATTACCCAAACCTTTGTGCTACCGAGGAATTTTGCTATCGAACTTTTTCTTCAGGGTTGACATCAATGACAATCAATCCAAATAATAAAAAATACCCATGGTGATGGAAACACTTTCGATGAAATATTGGGGAATCATATCACTCATGCTCCCCACATGACCATTGCTCCCACGGAACCATTACATTTGTTCTCTTTCTCAAGCATTTGCTTTGCATCTGATAAATCTCTCCCCTTGTCATCAATGATGTATCTTTCCATACAGGGTTGCTCCCCCTAACTAAGCTGTCCTTGGGGATACTCCCCACAGATGAACTCTTCACGAAATTGATCCCTATTTTGAATTGTCCTCTTTATGAATTGCTTCCTGGGTGGCAAATCTAAGACCTTATAATATAAGCATTAAAAATCATTCATTTTGAATTAGAAATTACTCAGGAATTTCAAGCGAAAATGCTCAAAGGCTTCCCTTGGAAGGGTTTTTGTAAAGATGTCATCACTTGTGCTTTTGTTCCCACAAATGTTCTTCTTTGCAACTTGTTCTGTATAAAGAGTGATACTTGATTGGAATGTGCTTTGTCTTGGAGTGCATCATCGGTTTCTTTGAGATATTGATTGGGCTTTTATTATCACAATAGATTGGAATGGGCTCATCATGAAATCAACTTTGTATATCTATCAAAGTTTGTTTCATCCATAGATGAGGGGTACAACATCGTTACTCTTTGCAATATACTCTTAGTCTATAGATAAAGAATCGCGATGATTTTTTCTTGCTTATCCAAAATGCCTAAACACTCACCCAAGTAGAGATGTTGCTCCATTGTTGCTTCATCGGTCATCAGAAGGCAACCTACCCAATCTACATCTAAGTGTAGGCAATAGAGTGATAGATCCTTTCCTTTTTGGATACCATAATCAAACTCTTATGTTCCTTTGAGATATCTTAAAATCCTCTTCAGCTAATACATGTGATTTCTTTGGTGTTTCTTGAAATCATTGCACCTGTCCAACTACTTGCATTACATCTACAAAGATCTAGATGATGTCACATAGTAAGCTATCAATCATTGACATGTATTTCCCTATGGTGCAGTAGTTTTGAATCGTCATGTTTTTCTCAACTTGCAACTAGTTTTCCTAGGAGTGGCAACTAGTTTGCAATCTTCAAATCTGAACCTCTTTAGCAATTCTCCGATATACTTAGTTTGAGAAATAAAAATTACTTGGTTTATTTGACATATATAAAGACCCAGAAAGAAGGATATTTCTCAAGTAATGACATTTCAAATTCATTATGCATATCAACTGTAAATTTATGTCTTAACTTGTCCTTCAGTTACTTCCAAAATAATATCATCCAACATAAACTTCAATTAATAAAATACTATCTTGAGTTATCTTACGGTAGATATTGTTGTATACTTCTTCTTTTGAATCCCTTCCTATCATAGATATTTATCCAGACTAGAGTTCCATGCTCTAGGATCATGTTTTAAACCATACAAAGGAATTCTTAGGTTGCACACATAATCGCATTCGACAATTTGAAATCCTTTTGGTTGTTCAATGTAGACTTTGTCTTGATCTTTTCTTCTTCTTCATTAGAATTTGTTTCCCACTAATTCATTTTTCTTCTTCCTTTGATTGATCACCTATTTCATCAATTGTTACATTGATGCTTTCCACAAATTTGTTCAATATCAAATTGTAACACTTGTATTCTTTCCTTGTGCCAGGTAACCAACAAGTACTCCTTTGTCCTACGAGTTAAAATTTCTCATTATTCCATATTCTCTTTTTATGTAGCATTTTCTTCTAAATGCTACGAGTTCTTATTCACATTTGTTGATCTTCTTTCCATGGCTACCGTGGGATTTTTGCCAATTTTTTTTTGGGCATTACTCTATTTTGAATCTAGTTATTTGTATGCACTTCATGTTGAAAAAAAAATTATCATTTTGAATCCATTAGCATTGTTAGACCCATTTCCGTTAATTATCATCCATTATGATATTCCTTTGTCTTTAGACAGGTCTGAACCAATATCACGATCAATCTATGAATCCATTATATAGATCCCATTTGTCATATATTTGTCCAAACACTTTTCTGAATCCATGTTTTCCATACTATCGAGACTCTTGCTGGCTGTCCATAATGTTGACCAATATGTCACTGTTCTATCATGAAGTCTTCACTACTACAACTTATTAATATATAAAGTGCTTCTACTAATTGATTGCTTTGGATCTGTCTACTCAAACTATGCAATTTTCTCAAAGGATATTTCTTTGGTCTCTCACAGCTATCGCTTCGACTCTCGTTATCTAATATTCATATTACCTTGGATTCTCTAAGATGGATGGCTCAGGAACAATTCCTTCTCTCATGTGTATTCATCATCATCTTCATTGGTATGTTGTCATCTCTCTAAGCTCGACTTCTTTCTTTCTATCCGTTGATTCATCTTTCACTTTCTGATTACTTTGAGAAATTACAATCTCTTAGACACGTTTCCTTATTTACATGTCCTTCTTTTCTTTTTAGGTATTTTCCAAACCTTTTGTATATGACATATTTCTCTGTAGAATTTTATTCAGCCAGCATTTTATTTTGTGATCTCTGGGGCTTGGTCTTTATTCACTTGTTGTTCTTCATGTTTTCTTATCATACTTTCTTATATTTGATATCGGTGTTTCTCTTTCATGGAAGTATCTATCATGCTTTTACAATCACTAGCTATTTGTCCACAGTTGTAAGTTTGTAACATTGAATGTTACATGGGGCCATATATGCACTTCTTTCTTGAACATTTCTTTATAATCCCTACAATATGCAACATTATGTCCAAGTGGTATAACAAAACAATGACCATAAAGAGATTTGCATACATGAGGAGTGAATGATCTTCTTTGTGTCGTAGTACTTCTGAATTTTTTCATTGACTAATATGTTGGTCAACTGAGGGGTAGATGGGTTGTTACCATGGCAAACAATTCTTCTTCTTAAACTCTTTGTTGGAGACACTAAATGATAATCACAATAATGCGGGAAATAAACAATGGAAAATTCGGCATCAGTCACACATATGAAACAGTGAGATCTTTTGAGGAAACCCATGCAGGGTAGAAAACCTCTTTTTCTTTATATGATAAGTAATAGTTACATTCTTTACATTATCATACATATGATCCTCAACTCATAATGAGACTGCAACCTCTCGTTTTGCAAGCTACAACTAGCTGAGAACCAGCCTCTCTGTTTCTCTAGCACCCACTAGAAGGGAAGCACCAAACAGGTGTTCAAGCACCCACTTGAACCTCACGGTGACCTTAGGTCCTCCTAGCACCTCAACCACTGATATAAATCTTTGCTACTGAATTTGTGCAGTGATATGATGTTTGATGATGGCCTGGGCTTATCAACGTTACTGCTCGCCGTTGCTCTGTCTGCCTTATTACTTTTCTACTCATATCATTTTCAATGTCTGGGTTATGGGCCCTGCGCTTTATTTGCTTACTCGATTCTTCTTCACCCATGAATCCGAGTAAAACTCCAATAGCCAACTGCAAATTCCCAACGTAGCGATGACAATCTCCTCTATCCAGGTGTATTTATAAGCGTCTATGCACTTTTGCATGCAATGTTTTCCATGCCTCGCATGCAGACTCTGCGTCATTATACTCCACCTCTTGAGTGCTCTATCGATCATCATCGTGACTCTTGACTTCTCCGATGATTACACATCGGTCTTCTTGACTTCTCAGCATATGTCATCAATGGTTTTGTGGAGTCTCCGCGATTAATGGTGCCTCAGTAGCCCTCGATCATTTCTTGATCAGCGGACCATGATCAAATTGGGATTTCATATATCCCGATTTCAGCACTTTCGATGACACAATGTTTATGTCGGGAATTAGTAGCTTTCCCGATTAGCGATGTTAGCGGCTCCCCTCTGGCTAAATACGGTCCATGTGACATGTCTTTGTGTGACCTTGGTCTTGTCGCTTCCAAATCGCGATTGAAACTCTGACATAGGCTAAGATCAGCGGTCGAATATAATAGCGAAACAGCGGCTTAGATCATATTGTGATTTTGCATATTGTGAAATCGGGGTTTCTGATGTCAGTGACTTTGTCATTCCAAAGGTCGATCGAGCTTTCGATGAGGAGAATCAACTGTCCAGATGCATTTTGGATTCAGCGGTTATGATTGAATCACGAAATCACACATCGCGATTTCGGGTTTCTCGTTATCAAGAGATTTTGACATTGCTAAGTGTTGATTCCTGATCCCCAATATTCCATGCAGAGTTTCAATGGTCCAGATTACTTCTAGCTCGGCGGCTCAGATTACATCATAAAATCGCGTATCGCGATTTGAGGGTTTCTGTTGTAGTGTGTTCTTGACATGTCAAAGTCAGATCGATGCCTCTGTTGGCGTCACATGGTTTGACCGCGTGTTAGATCACGCCGCGTGTCCACTCGATTCGTGAATTACATGAGCACAGGGGTATTAGATCGCGACCTTTGTCATTCTGGTTGTGCCGATGTCCACAGGTGGCGTTAATTACTGTTGACATGTGTTGGATCGACGGTCTAGATCACTTATTATCAAACGACTGTGATTAACTCGTGAAACCGCATATCGCGATTTGAGGTTTACTGATGTCAAGGAACTTTGGCCTTATCCAACTTCGCGATCCTCTAAACTCAGATGAAGCTTCATCGGGGTCCATATGACCATTGTTCTCATGACCGTAGCCAAACCTTGATCCCTTTAAAGACCTTGCGGTTTCTCATTGATCCAATGTGGTGGTGGGTCCACGGTAACCGGATCTGGCCGGGTGAGACACAATCCTCTATCAGACTTCTCCGATGAAGCCCGATTGCTACAGCGTCCTTCCAAATGAAGCCGGTCCGATTATGTGGGATTTCACCTTGGATTTCCAGATAGGTAAACCCTCATTGCAAACTCTATCGATCGGCCGGTAGACCGGGCTACGAGATGAGATCAGCAGGTTGTGGATCTCTTTCTTCCAACTCTCCTCTACTTGAACTCCTGTACTTTGAGGTTTGCCTTTGCAGCGCACGTTTTCTTCAACGTTGTTTCTATCTGAGCTTGCCATCAATGACGGCATCACGCTTCTTGGTAAACGTTGCCAACAATCTCCCCTTTGGCATTGATGGTAACTTCTGACACTTCAATTCTCCCCTTTGACATCAATGTCAAAGAAGACATCTCCCCGAGCTGTGCGGTAAATGTAGGAGGCATTAGATGATTAAGTAATACAAATCTCCCCCTATTAGGATGGACTCTTTAGGTGTGAAGCGAAATGACACCCAACTCTGTCTAAGATATTCAAACGATATCTTAGCTAGGGGCTTTGGTAAAGATAATATAATTTGTTACGCGGTGGGAATGTAATGGACCTAGCGATTACGATTGGTGACCTGCTCTCTCGAGAAAATGATATTTGATGGGGATATGCTTGGATGTAGGTGGAATCACGAGGGATGCAGAGCGATAGCACTAGTGTTATCACAATAAATAGGGATGGTCGATTAATGTTTTACCTCTAAGAGATCCCGCCAAATTATGCGAATCATCCATAATGCAGTATTGCAGCGGTGGCGGCGACAATGTACTCTGCCTCGTGGTTGATAAAGAAATGGAAACTTACTTTTTACTAAGCCATTACTAAGGAATTACCCAAGAATGCTCCTCCACTAGTGACTTTTCTCTCATCAACCTGAATTTGCCCAATCGCAGCCGAATAAGCAGTCAATTGAGACTTTGATTTTTGGGATACCACGGACCATAAGTCCATTGTTTCTTTTAAGTATCTGAATATCATTTTGACATCTTTCAAATGACTTTGTTTAGGTGTATCTTTATATCTTCCTACCATTCCTACGTAGCATTATGCAGGCGAGATGATGTGATGTACCAACGGACTTCCCTATCATTGATCGATATGAGCTTTGATTAACATCGGGGTGAATCATCATCCTTGCTTAATTTACATCCACGGTACCATAGGTGTACCTATAGGTTTAGAATCTTCCATTTAAGAGAACCTTTGCCGGCCTTTCTTAAATATTTTCCTTGAGAATGAAGATCCCATCGGACCCTCTGATTAATTTGTAGACCAAGGAAAATGATGGATTATCCTATCATAGACATCTCAAATTCAGGACTCCATGGCAGAAGCAAACCATAGTACTAGTGAGTCCTTATTACATCAAAGATGATGTCATCTACATGAACCGATGCGAGAAACTCATTGTCCTCTGTCTTAATGTACAGATTGTTGTCAATTGTTCCTCTCTTAGACCCTTTGTCTTTGAGATACATACGGTCTGTGATACCGGGATCGAGGGGCTTGTTTTAAACCATATAAAGCTTTCTTCAACTTGCATGCTAAATTCGAGGGGTTATTAGATAATTTGAAACCCTACGGTTGTTCCATGTAGACTTCTTCCTTAAATCTCCATTGAGAAAGGTGACTTGACATCCAGGTGATGGGAGCTTTAAACCTTTTATGACAGCATAGGCAAGAAACATTATATTTTCTAATAATCTTGCCTCACGAGATTGCAAATGTTTTCATTAAAATCAGGTCCTTCTATCACGAGCATAGCCTTCTGGACTAACCTCGCTTTGTTTCGACCACTTGTCCTTGCTCATTCATCTTATTCTTAAAGATCCATTGGAGCCAATGGCGTTTTTACCTTGGTCTTTGAACCATCTCCCATGTATTGTTTTCTCAATCGATCAAGTTCTTCATTCATTGCTTTGTATGATTGATCATCTTTCTTGGATTCATTAAAATTCTTGGGTTCCGGCATGGATATGAGAGCTATATGAAGAAGTTGTTGATGGTTTTGATTAGCTTTCTCACGGTTTGTACCCCTTTTTCTTTTCCCCAATTATTTGACTTGCGGGGATGATTCTTTTGAATGATTTTAGAGGAAGAATTTGTAGTTGACTTCATATTTGAGTCTGTCTGAGTGTCCAATGCGAGCCTTCATCGATTGAGTCTTGTTTGATTCATGGACATTCATCTTCATCTTTTTCTTTAGCTATGTCTTCTGTAGAGACTCATTACCATACACCTCTCTTCTTGGGATTCCCTCAATGTTTTTCATCCAATCTGAGTCAACCATTTTGTCTGACCTCTTATTATGGCATCACGTATCCTTCTTTGTTTTGTAGCATACCCCTAAGAAAATACCTTGATACATACATCATCATATTTTCTTAGGGTTTTCATCATTATTCTTTATGTAGCATTTACTCCCAAAGAGACTACGGAAGTGTTTAATTGAGGTAGGTCGTCCAAACCACAGTTCATAAGGGTCTTGTCACTTTGTGAGTGCGAGGTGAGCTTTGTTAAGCACATGGTGGCGTGTGTATTGCTTCTACTGATGGGATTTTGACCAATGTTCTTCTCATTCATCATTGACACGGCCATTTCTTGCCTTTGATATCGGTTTTTCCTCTCAACAACTCCATTTTGTTGTGGGTTCTTGGGATTCGTGTATTCTCTCTTGATTCCATAATTTCATCGTAGAATTCTTTGAATTCTCTTGACATAAACTCTCCTCCCAATCAGATCTTCTTGACTTTAACCTCTTGCCGTTTTGGGTCTGTTAAACCTTAAATGACTTAAATTTTCAAGTAGCTGACTTTTTCTTTAGAAAGAACTAGCCCATGTAAATGCGGGTAATCGCCGATTACCAACATGGAAGTAGTTTTCTTTCCACATGCCTTCCTTGTCTTGATGGTCCACATAGGAAATCCATATGAACTAGTTAGGTGGTTTCCTGCGGTGAAGTGAAGCTTTTGTACTTATATCTTGCGTTGTTTTGCTTCCCTACTTGACAAGGTTTACATCCTGCGGATCTTGGGGCTTTGCTTTGATATTCTCGGGAGATCTTTTACTTCCTCGAGGGTTTTAAGTTTGATTAATTGGTGAGGATTTAGATGTGCAAGTCTTCTATGCCATAACCGGCTTTCATCATGTTTGCTTAGATGGCATTTTTCTGTTTTCTTTCCGTACATATACATTATTTTCTGTCTTATGCCTTTGGCCACTTTCGCATCCACAGTTTACAGATTTTTATCTTACATTCCTTGGACATGAACAACGCCATCCTCGTCACACATTTGACTTACGGAGCAAATTATGTTTCAGCCCATCCACAAGTAGAACATCTTGGGCTTTTCCTTTTTCATTTATAGCTCACCATCCCTTTTCCTTTTACTTTCCATGGAGCATCATTTCCGAGGTTGCAGTTCACGGTTACTTTCACTTAGCGATAGAAACTTGCCTTTGTCTCCACGCTGTGTTTGGGCAGCCACTTGTCTATATGAGTTTCAATTTTTGCTTTAGTAGGATAATGCTAATCCACACTTATTTACTTTCCTTCTGCTTTAAAACTTGACATTTTCCACAGGATTTGAATCTGGTTCATAGTTCCCTAACTGATTGTCAATAGATTTATGTCCAAAGTTATGACCGGTGTAGCATTCAATCTCTTTGGCAATAAGTCAAACTTATTGTTGCGGTGTTGCTTACTTATTGGCTATTGATTATTTCTTTCCATCCTTTGTCGTATGCGTCCGGACTTAATTTGGCAATTTGCGATTTGTGAATAATTATTATTACACAGGTGTATCATTCTTTGTTTGTGGGAAGTATTTATTCTTTAAAATCTTAATTGCTCCATTTTCTAGGTCTTAAGGAACAATTTAGGAAGCATGTGACCCGAGAAGTTAGAACAATAGAAACAATAACCATAGAAAATTCTTGGTACACAGACTGGTTGCTGAACAAATTGATTTGTGTATTGTTGATAACGTCTTTAGTGAAGAACATTGTTTCTTAGTTCTTGGTCCAATCCTGGCACCTTTTCCTTTACTCATCTTGGGTGGTTGATTGTCTTCTTTGTTTCTTGGGGTTATTTATCACCCATTGGTCGTTCTTTTGAAAACTTGATAGGTTCTTCAATTCACGGCTTCCTTGCTTGATCCCTCTTCATACCCCAAACGGGTTTCCGGCTTAGAGTTCCTTTGGAGATTGAGAATGGTGGTTAATCCTTACGAGGCTTTGATACTTGGCGGATCTTGATTATACAAGGCTTGAAATTTCTCCATTTATTTCCATGTTTTCACTACTTCTTGTTCTAATGATTCACATCTTGCCTTCTTTTACGATAGTTGATGTTTCAGAGTCTCTTAGATTTTCTTTGCCTCTTTCAATTCTACTTTTTTAGTAGGGCAAGATCTTCATCGGGTTCTTTCCTGTCTTTCTCATTTGTTTTAACAATTATCTTTGCTTTGTTCTTGATTTCTTAATGTCAATCTCTTCTAATCGCATTGTTAGGTTCTCCTTCCATGCCAGCCACAGCTTCTTCTTCATTAATGTCACTCACTCCCATGTGCTATTATTGTCATAGGCCTCTTTGGCCATAAGGTGTCAATGGATTATCTGTCAGATAATATCAGGATCATCATCATTGTTTACATAGACTTTCTTTTAAAGTTATTCTCTTTAAAGAAATTTTTTATTATACCGTATTTTCCCTCATTATCACAAGTCTGATCCTTTCCTTTGTTAGGGACATTTGTTATCAAAATGCCCTATTCTACCACAGTTAAAACATTTGAAGGGGCAATTTCCCTTTGTATTTTCCTGCTCCCTTCTTGAGTCTCTTTACAAATTTTTCTTAGATTTCATCGGGCTCAGAATCCACATTCTTGAAATACTTGCTCCTAGGCGGGTACTTCTCACGGAAGTGCAGGTTTTATCTTTAACTATTCTCATTTCATATCGGTCCGGTGTTCGAGAAGTTGGTCAAAGTATGGTTTCAGATCATAAAGTTCTTCTTCTCTTAAAGAAGACCTTTGGGTTGAACCTATCGGGGAGAGATCTCAAGATTTTACGAACTAAAGAAGGTTCCCAATTGTTTCACCAAGTGACATCATTGCATTTACCATTTCTTCCTCTCGAAAGTATTTTCCAGGTTTCATCTTCCTTCATCTTCAATTCAAAGAAGCGTATTCTATAGGTTTGAAGCTTTTACATCCTTACCTTCTCATTACCTTCAAAAATGCTAATGAGTTTGTTACATTTCTTTGGCGGTTCGATTGCCAGCTTTCACAAGTGCATACATAAGCCCTCAAGATAGCATTCATAGCCTTAAAGCGTTGGAAGCTAAATTCTAGTTGTCATCCTTATTAGCTAACAAAACTGGCTTTACATAGCAGAGTCTCTACACATCCCGGTTATGCACTAAAGCCATTATGTAGGTTCTCGATAACTTTCGAGGAAGGTAAAGTTTGAACATTGGATAGGGGCCTTATTGGTTGAATTTCCTTCATGGATTGACATGTTTTAAGCTCAGGATCTACCCTTATATAAAGGGGCCAGATTCGATACCAATTGGTAAGGTCAAAGTAGAGGGGGTAAATTGGTTGTCATAGTGCTTAAACAATTATGCTCTTCTTTTAAAACTCTTTGTTGAGACACTAAATAATAATCACAATAATCACGGAAATAAACAATGGCAAATTCAGCATGAGTCACACATATGAGAATACTCGAGAGACATATATTTTCTGAGGAAACGCATGCAGGGTAAAAGCCTCTTTTCTTTATATGATAAGTAATAGTTACATTCTTTACATTATCATACATATTATGAACCAACTCATAATGAGGCAACCTCTGTTTTGCAAGCTAAAACTGGCGAGAGCACCAACTCTCTATTTTCTCTAGCACCACTAGAAGGAAGCGCAACTCCGTGTTCAAGCACCCACTTGAACCTCGAGGATAGCAGTCCTCCCTAGCACCCTCAACCACCACGAAATATAAATCTTTGCTTTCTGAATTTATTACAGTGATAAGAAGTTTGATGATGGCCTACCTAACTTATCACCGTTCTGCTCCACTTCGTTTCTCTATCCGCCTTATTGCCTTTCTGCTCATAACATTTGCAGTAATACGGGTTATGGGCCCACCAACGGCACCTATGTGCGTAATTCTTCTTCACCCATGGATACCGCATCAAAGGCTCCAATGGCCACTTTGCGATTTCCTCGCGTAACGATAACCCAATCTCCTCTTTCGGTCCCGTGTATTTATGGCGATCTATGCACCTTTTGCATGCAATGTTTCCGTACCTCATGCGGTATTTGGTCATTATACTCCACCTCTTGAGTGCTCTATCAGATCATCATCGTGACTCTTGACTTCTATGGTGATTACATATCGGTCTTCTTCAACTTCTCTAGCGGATGTCATCAATGGTTTGGCGGTCTCGCGATTAATAGGTGCCTCGGTAGCCCCTCGATCATTTCTTTGATCCAACGTTTCATGATCAAATTTGGATTTCATATATCGCGATTTCCGCACTTTCGATGACATAAAGTTTATGTCCACGTGATTCGCGATTTCCCTATTCGCGATTTCCTGATTCGCGGTGTGCTTTAGCCCTCCTGGCTGTGCCCTGGTCCATGTGACCTGTTTCTGTGTGACCTTGGTCTTGTCACTTCAAATCACGCGATTCAGCGAAACTCGTACCGGGCTAAGATCAGCGGTCAGGGTATCCACCTTGTCTCAGCGAATTTGATTGAGTCCGCGATGTCGCTATGTCGCAAAATCGGGGTTCGATGTCAAGTGAATTTGTCATTTCAAAGTCCAGATCGAGCTTCAGATGGGGAGAATCAACGATCCAGATGCATTTGGATTCAACGATTATGATTGAAACCCGAAATCGCTGTATTCCGGGTTCTGGGTTAATCGAATGTTTTGACATTGCTAGGTATCGATTCGATCCCAATATTCCATCACGAGGGTCGCGGTCCAGTTACTTCTAGCTTCGGCGTCACCAGTTACATGTAAAATGTATCCATTGATTTGAGTTACGTTAGGTGTTCTTGACATATCAAGTCGATCCTGCCGTGCACTCTCTTGGCGTCACGTGGTTTTGACCGCGTGTTAGATCTATGCGTGTCACTCGATTAGTGAATTGCGCCAGGCACGAAGTGTTAGATCGCGACACTGTCATTTCTGCGGATTTGTGCCATGTGTCCACAGGTAGCGTGGTTTGTTGTCGTGAGTTGGGTCGGCGGTCTAGATCACTTATTATCCAGCGGTTGTGATTAACTCGTGAAATAGCATATCGCGATTCGGGGTTTCGTTATCAAGGAACTTTGACATATCCAACTTGTGATTCTCGAAACTCCGATGGCTCGGCTCCTGGTCCATATGACCATTATCCTCATGACCTGAGCGCTTCCTCCTTTAAAGACGCTACCGCGGGTTCTCATTGATCCAGCGGTGAGTCCAGTCCATGTGCTCGGATCGGCGGTAGACAATCCTCTATCGAGGTTCTCACGAGGTAGCACCTTATTTACGCCCGCGTCCTTCAAATAGGCCGGTCCTGATTAGCCGGGATTTCGCGAAAGCTTTCCGTTAGTGAAGCCTGGTACAACTCACGGCGTACGTCGATGGGCGGACGGGTTTTGAATGAGATCCAATTTTGTGGATCTTTGTCGTTCTCCCTTCTCCTCTGCGAACTCCCGGTATCTTGGGCACGCGCTTTGCTGCGTGCGTTTTCTTCAGCACGGTCCTGATTATGTCGGGATTTCACCTTGGATTTCCCGATGGTAAACCTCGTACAACTCTTGTCTGATCTGACGGCGGACGGGTTTTCTGAATGAGATCCAACGGCTGTGGATCTCTGTCTTCCTTCTCCTCTGCGAACTCCCGTATCTTGAGCTTTGCCTTTGCTGCGTGCGTTTTCTTCAACGTTGTTCCTCCTGAGCTTGCCATCAATGACAAGCATACGCTACTTGGTAAACATTTGCCAACATGATCATGATCATGATTGAAGCTTCTTTGTGTCTTGAACATGGATGTTCTTCTTAAATATGTACCTTCAATATTTTTCTTAGATTCTTATTGACCATGATTCCTTCATTTGAGTACTTCTGCATAACTCTTTTTATTTTCTTCATTCTTCTTTTCTAGAAACCTAGAGTGCTTCTCTTCATTTTCTATAACTGATGTGGATGTTTATGTCTCTTCAACGTTATTGTTGAGCTTGAATATTTTGCTTCTCAATATGACAACTTCTTCTTCAAGATTCTCAACCTCTTCTTCTTTCTTCATTATCTGAGACTTCACGACTTCTTCTATTCTTTTCGCTTCTTCAAGTTGAATTTTTAATGTGAGTATTTCTTCTTCAAGTCCTTTCTCTTCTTGACCAAACTATGTCTCAAGTTGGTTTAGATCGTTACTTATTTACTTAATATGATCTATCAATATATTCTCCCTCGTTTATGCTTCTCCCTTATGTGCTGCTATGTTGGATTCCAAATACTGCTTTTTATATTCAAGATTTTCTTCAATCTTTCTGGCTTCTTCTAGTTGAGTTTTTAAGTTCTCGATGGCCTGTTGGGATTCTTCAAAAATGTGAACACTTTCATTTTGTTTGATCAATTATTTCTTCAGTGACTTGTTTTCTTTTCTTAGTTCATCTAAATCACTAATCAATTTTGCTTCATAATTGTCTTCCTTTTCAATTAGTTTTTCTGTCTCATTTCCTTCATGGAATTTTATTTCAAGATGTCCACATTTTTCACAATTAAAGAAAAACAACATACCTCTGGTGATTATGTACTCTTCATATTCTGAATATGTTTGACATGGTGAACATGATTCTTATTGATCTATATCTGCATCTTCTTTGGAATTTTTTGAATCTGCGATGGGTGAAGAATATATGTCATGTAACTTATCACAAAGTTCTTTGGCTTATGAATATTTACCAACCTTTTCTCTTACCATATTAGGTAATTCTTCCCAGATGAAATCCATTACTATTGTCTTATTCTTATTCAATTCCTTTGGTTGTATTCATTTCCGTTTTTGAACTATCATATCCTGTAATGACTGATAGCCAAATATAATACCCTTGTTCCTGTAAAAATACTTGCTTCCTTCCACTCCATAACTCATACTGTAAATTGTTATGACCATTAAATAATGGTACTCCATTTTTAGAATAATCCATAATCTCCTTCCAGTGGTTAAATTGTTTCCTGAAGGAACCTGCTCTGATACCAATTGCTGGATTACTGAGAGGGGGGTTGAATCAGTAATAGAACAATTTAATCATTTTTAACCATAAAATGCAAGTGTTAAATCAATGGAGCATTATCATCCAATAGTTGAAGAGTAAATAAAAAATGAGCAAATGAGCAATCATACACATACATAGTACACCAGTGTTTTTACGTGGAAACCCAAAGTGGGAGAAAACCATAGCATGTTTTTATTATATGTCTTTAAGAATTACATTCATTGGAAGCACCAACTTCCTTTTTTTTCCAGTTGCAACTGGAAGGAGGCTCCAACCCCCTAGTTTCTCAGGCTACAACCTGAGAGGAGCTCCAACTCTCCTATTATCTGGATACAAATAGAAGGAGGCTACAACCCCCTATGTTCTCCAGCTACAACCGAAAGTTGGCTACAACCACCTGTCATTGCCCCTTCCAACCACCCCGACGTAGAATTAGAATTATGGAACCATTGCCACACTATCACTGTGAGATATACTGTTGTAAACCTATACCAATAAACCTATACCAATAGCCGGTGGCAACATGTACCTCAACCTATACCATAAACAAATTCATCAACCATGCACCAAACATGTACACATAACTTGTCACAATAACCTGTCCAAACAACCTATAATCAACCTATACCATAAACAAGTGCATCAACCATGCACCAACCTGTACCTCAACCTATACCATCAACGAGTGCATCATCCATGCACCAAGTATGTACCAATCATGAATCAAATACACATAAACTATGACTCATCAAGATGTACCAACATCATCAACTATACACCTCATGTATGTGACAACTCATCAACTACTTGTTTCAACCATGTACCCATCATGTACCTCAACCAAAATACCTCATCAATTTCATCATCCAAATCTGATTTGTAACTCTATAATATACCTGGTGTATATGATCACATACCTGCAAACCTTCCTTAACTTTAACAACAAGAGAGTAGCATTTTCATCAAGCTTTACTTTAGTCTCACATGACTAGTTTTGGATTAGTCAACAACCCTAAATTGCAATAATAATAACTAAGTACCTATAATGAATAAAGGTCTAAAAATGGTAAAAAAAAAATCTCCAGTGTCTTGTATGCAATTCCTCCAGATTTCACTACCTGGAACCTCTCAGAAAAGGAGTTATATCAAAAATGGCATACCTTGTTGAATTTTGTCTTATTCTAGAGAGAGAACTTGTCGAGTGCACCACGCACGAAATATTTGTTGCATGTATATGAAAATGGTACACAAAATACGACATATTGTACACTAACTAATACATTTAGTCTTACTGAATTTGGATCTTTTATGAAGAAATTATGACGTTTTTACCCGAAACACATGTTTTAGACTAGTTTCAAGACTAGCCACAAACCCTATTTTCCATGGAGTGTAACTCCAAAAATACAATGAACCAAAAGCACAAATTTGTATCATAACTACTTGGATATGTTTCCTCAATGTCCTCCCAATTTCACGGTCTGAATCGTTATATAAAAAAATTTATTGCTAAAATGGTGAGATGACCTGTAAATAACATACCTTAGAAAACATCATCAAAAGAATTTGTCCTCCCTTGAATTTCAGCCTTCTTTACTTCACCTTCCCTCTTAAATTCATCTTAGATATCCTTTGGTTACCTTAGTGACTTGTAGATATTCAATATTCTCAATTTTGATTAAAATAAGAGAGCCTTGCCTCTTATTTATACTTTCATGTAGCTTCCTCAAGGGGTTACCTTTTAACCATCTTAACCCACTTTCTTTATTTTAGGGTTAACCCACTTCTAACCACTTGTCCACTTAGTAATTTCTCCATTAACTTTATTATTTAAATAATTTATTTTGTGCCCACTTGACTTATATTACACTCATCACTTCACTTTATTATTTACCTTCTAAAATCTCTTAAACCGCTTTCTTTATTTTAGGGCTAACCCACTTCTAACCACTTGTCCACTTAGTAATTTCTCCATTAAATTTATTATTTAAATAATTTATTTTGTATCCACTTTGACTTATAGTACACTCATCACTTCACTTTATTATTTACATGATTTCGTCTTTGCAACCACTTTGACTACTTTGACCTTTTGGGGCTTCTAGATGACTCATGAGGGTTCTCCAACTTCACATGGTCATAACTCTCTAACCGTGAGGAGTTATGTAACGTTCCACATACCACCGGAAATAACATGACATGTATTATCCATATAGAATAGTCTTAAATTCAAACATTTTAAAACTCATACTATTATACATCAAACAAACTTGGGTTCATTATCCAAACCTTTGTGCTACCATAATTGTCTACTGAACTTTGTTCAAGGGTTGAAATCAATGAAAACCAACCCAAATAATCAACAGGAACAAGACAGTAATGGAAAATGTCAGTACCGAAATAGATATTTATGATCTTTAAACTAGAATTTTCATACCTCACAGTGTGACTAGAATACTCTAAGTTTCAGGCTATAGAAAATTCTTACAATCACTACTCAACAATATTGGTATCAGATCAAACTGTTTGTGATAAATTTGTTGACAGGTAGTTGAATAAAATTATGTGTATTGTGGGAGGCAATGAGAATTGTTTAAAATATGTTGTTTGAAAGAGAGAATTGCTTGGTACTGAAACTGGTGCAGGAATTTAGTATTGGTACCGGAATTCTGTAGGTAACTAATGTAGAAACTTGGTACTTGTACCGGAATTCTGGAATTGAATATCAAATTCCAACATTGAACATGTTGATTTGGACTTGTTGACAGAAGATTAAAAATAATCTGAAGCTCCCAACAACCACTCCCCCATGCCTAATGTTTTGTGTGCCCTCATGCACACAATGTGAGATGCTAAAAAAAAGGGAGGGTTATTGAGAGGGCTGCGAACAACTGCTAAAAAAAATCCAATAGAACTAATTAAAACTAGATTTTTATTCATGCTTGCAAATAGAAAATTCGGGGAAAATGTCAAAAGTTGAACAATGCATATATTATTCATGATTTATTTGATAAAAAATTATTAGTTATGAATAAATTAGTCTGGAATTAACATTCAGTTTCAATTTCTATTAAAAAGATCACTTAATCGATCATCCTTGTGAAATAGTGGTCTTAAAATAGATAGGTATTGTAAAGGACGAATGCATCTGTTTTTTAACAACTTAAGGAAAAAGAAGAAATTTGAGGAAATAGGTCATCCCTTAAGTGTTATATTCCATTGACAAAGATGCTTTCTCAACTTTTGAAAATACCCTTCTAGTATTATGTGTGCATTCAAAGGATGAAAAGATTACCTTCTCATAAAATTCCAAACAAAATGTTCATAACTTTTAGAAAGAAATCTACTAGAGGAACAAAAAGATCTTAAACTGATTTCTTTGTTAACTTTTGACATTCCCTTTTATGAAAAGTATGAAAGATAGGTTGCATTGCACTTATATGCGACATTTATTTATTTATTTATTTACTATCCTACTCTAATTGAACAAAAGAAAATGTCCTTCAAGTATAAGAATACTTACAGTGAAGCCATGTTTGTAACAGTGTTAGAAATATATTCGTACTCTGGTTTAAAAGATAAATTTTAATGTATATCAGAGTATGAATGATCAACTGCTTTGATGATGAGATCAAACAATAATGAAAATTAAAAGAGTAGTGTGACTTGATAACTAATTGGAACCATATTTCAATAGGATGATGATATTATTGTTTCCCTTCTCTATTTAGGTCACACAACATGTCCTCCCTTTCCATGTTATGCATATTATATTCTTCAAGATGATTGGTCTTTGGAGTACATATAGGATCTGTTGAGAGGCATGCTAAGAAATCCTCAACCTCAGGTTCCAATGGTTGTTCTACATTGAATTATATCCATGATTAATTAGTCTCCTCAACAAATTGATAAGAGGAATCCGAAGGGACTTCTAAATATTTTTGTTGTGGGACAAATAAATTCTTGACTGTTGTCAAGATATGCTCTTCCTGAGAGGTGGATATCCCAGTTGCTGCTAGAATGTGAGAAATTTCACGGAGAAACATTCTTCAATCTCTTGATCATCCATGAATTATTCTAGTTGGTTGATGATCAATGTCTCGCAACACAAATTAGTACTCGAGGGTTCTTACAATACCCCAAAAATGATTTATCATCAAATATCTGAATTTTAAAACTAAGAAATTAAAACTATTTGAAAAAACTAAACACACCAAAATTGAACTCCTTACATTATTGGGACCCTGTTGTCACCAGGTTATCAGTTCGCACAAGTCAAATCATCATAAACAAATCTAAATTTTCATAAATAAAACACACTTTTGCATAAAATAAGGAAAACCACACTTGCATTAAAAGAAAAACACTTTTGCATGAAAGGGAGAGGACAACCTAACTTTGGAGAAACCCAACTAAAGTGGATGTGTGGGCTCTTCCCTCATGTCTTATTGCCTTCTATCCACCCTTAGGTCATCCTTAAAACCAATCCAAAACCATTGAAGCAATCTAATTCAAATACTACCTATTACCATTTACAAATCCCTGGCAACGACGCCAAAATGTTAATGCAATTATATGTATAATATATTACCAAACATAAATTATCGAACATGATTCRTAATCAATAGAGTTTTTACACTATATGTGTTGTAAATAGGTGGTGTATCTATTTCTAATGAGTATAATAAGAATCATGAACACTTYAAAATACACACTATGTTTTATAATTYTTAATTTATGTTTTACACACTTTGCAAAAGTTCAAGAATATAATTCAAATAAAAGAATCTAACTAACATGCACCCCAAAGAATCTCTTACAGGTAAAAATATTATCCATTACTGGCTCATGAAGGTRGAAGATGGATTCTRATCTCATTCCCTGTTGCACTCAATTCAATATCAACTTACAAGCTATCTAGTTATGCATGCTCTTCAAATCAGAAAGGAAATTCAATGCAACTTGGTAATCCTGGAAAGTTCCTTTATTTCTATAGTACAGGAAACATAGTTTTTAATGAGATGTTCCAGTTGCTATCTCATGTAATGTGAAGGTTGGACTCTCAAAATGTTCCTGTACTTCCAAAAATTTCAAAATAAAATCTAAGAGATTAAAGAACTCAATTCAGAAAATAAATGATCACACACAGGAATGATAAATGCTCACACCCAGAAATCATAAATGACTATAAATAGCTACCACTATAGTGATGTTCAAAATTCTTGATACATTCTTACTTATCCTATGTTGTAACTCACCATTCAATTATATCAAACATTCTCTTGAATCAAACCAAAAATTGAATTATACTAAGTATGGTGTAATCAACTGTTAAGTACAAGATCACTCCAAACACACACTTACAAAAATTAGATTCACATTGTAATTACAGAAATCTTGTCAAGTTGGATCATTGTGCCAACAAGAAATCTTGAAGAAAAATCATAGAGTGATAAACTTCACGAAACACATCGAATCAATGAAATTTAATTCATATTATTTGTTCAGCAAGTAAGTTTACAAAAGGAATATGTTCAAAAATCAATTTTGTAGCATAACACTATATGGAATTCCTCTATCTAGGCCTATGAGGTCTTATTTATACATAAAACCCATGGAGGAATGGATGAAACCGAATCCCCAAACTCTGAAAACAATTTTTACAATTTTAGGATAAATCTTAAAAATCTGGGTTTTTCATTAATTTGGGAAGATTTGAGTTAGAGATCCAGCCATATCTTCCAAAACAATTTGAATTTTGAAAACGTGTATGTATATTACTCAATTTTCAACATTCTAAAAAAAACCTATATCGTAGGATTTCGAGATCTAATACCATCTACATGAAAATCGAGGTGCAAGTTGGCAGTTTTAGATTTTTACTAATTTTTGAAGAATCATTCCCCCTTAGTTGGAGTTCCACATGTGCGACATGGATGCATTCTAACTAAAATGTCTGCATGTCGACATTTCTCTGGACAAATCCCATGTCCCTGATTTTCCTTTAGAAGCATGTCAAATTTTTGAACTATAATTGTAAATGTCTTGAACCTGCACAGAATAGATCTAGCTAGAAAATACCACACACATTTGAAGAGAGAAAATGAGAAAGAAGAAGCAAGAGAGAAAGAATGGAACAATTCTCATTAATTGTAATGAATAATGAATAATCTAAACATGATATACTTTGTGTAACTCAACCAATGCGCATTAGAGGTGAAGCCAATGCGCCATAGTGGTGGTCTAGAGTGAACTGGACACACACCAGTAGTTACGGGAGTGAATTTCCACCTAGTCTAGTCTCTCAGGTAGTTATGGGAGTGAACTACCACCTAGTTGAGTTAACTAGTCTACCAGTCTTCACTTAACTAATTGAAACAGAGTGAAGTGAGGAGGAAATCAAGGAATCATGGGTAATGCACTAGTCTGGTGATGATCCAAAGAACAATGCGCATTAGCTCGTGAGGATCCCAATGTTGTATGGTGAAAAAAAAAATGCAGCATCTGGACTCCACTCAACTAGTCAAACTGAAGTGAAAACTGAAGAGAATGTTCTCCCTAAACTTTAGGAGACTGGATAAATACTAATAAACATAGGAAAAAACTTAGGAAAAATAAATCCTAGGTGTGTGTGAAGTAACTCCAACACCCCCCTTGAACATCACTATGGTGAAAATAAAGAATGGGTCCCAGAAACAAGGCCATGTTAGATACCAAAATACAAAAAATACACCAAAATAAAGTGAGGAAAGAGGGGAAAACTCATGATAAATACACCAAGGTACAATGTATGTAAAAAGAAGAACTAACAGTTGCTAGGAAACTATGTCCTTCACTCCAAGATGAATTCACATAGAATGGAACTTCTTCTCAGTGAAGGTCTTGGTGAAGATGTATGTTGTATGTTGTATGTTGTGTTGAAGGAAATAATTGCAATTCGATGATCCCCTCAAGTACTAAGTCTCAGATGCAGTGCATGTGGATCTCGATGTGCTTCATCTATTGCCTCTGAATTGGATCTCTGTAGAACTTTAGAGTTCTTTGGTTCTCACATGAGATGACGATCGACCGATGAAACTGAATGCCCATCTCAGTGAGAAAATGTTGTAGCCACATAGACTGAATGGTTATATTAACTACCCCTCTATACTCTTCCTCGACTAAAGATAGAGCAATGGAATCCTACTTCTTTCTCGACCAACAAATAGGCCTGGAAACAAGATTGAGTGAGTAACACAATATTGACTTGCGATCAGTTTTATCACGATCTCAGTCAGAATCAATGAACCTGATGAGATCCAATGTAGAGTTTGTTGCATAATGAATCTCAACGGTGATGGTGCCCTGTACGTATCAAAAAATATGATTTGCAACCTTCCAATGTAGCGCATGCGGATCCTTCATGAACTTGGAAACTGCTCCAACCACATAGGAGAGGTCTGGTCTAGAGTGTGTGAGATACAACAAGCTATTGACTAGTTTTTTGTATAGTGTTTTGTCAACCAGTGCAATGTCCCTTCCATCCTCAAGTTTGAATCCTGATAGGAAAGGAGCTGGAGAAGAATTGTAGTCTATCATGTGAAATCTCTCAAGGAGATCTCGTGCATACTTGGCTTGAGACAGTTTGATGTCTGATGCATTATGATTGATCTTGAGTGATCCGGATTTTATGAGCAGAACAAAATGACTACAAATTATTACCAAATGCTTAACACAAAATAACAGAGATACAATAAAACTGGTTTTCTATTCAATAAGGAAATAAGTTGAAACTGTAAAATGCAGCGGAAAACAAGCTTACTGGAATGGTGGTGGCTTATCTCTGAGAAGAGATGTGTCGGTTGTGCTCATTTGTAAGAATATGATTACAATGAGGCTCTCAAGCCCTTTTTACAATAAACAGGAGTTTCAAAAACTCTAAACATCTAAAAACCTAACCCTAGGAGATGAAGCGCCAAAAGTCATGTGGGCCCCGTTTGGGTAAGTCAGCACATCAACTTCCCGGGGTCATAACTTTTGCATACAATCTTCGTTTTAGGCGTATGATAGCCCATTGGAAATATCTATCTGAGGACTACAACATTTGCACAAAATTTCATGATTTTTCGATCACAACATACCCCAAAAAACTTCGTTTAGGGCCTCAAAACAACTCCGGAAGTTCAGGACCTGAAAAACTGCTAAAAATAGTAAATTATCAAAATTGCTAGAAAGTTGTTTTGAGCCATCTGGGAAAGGTGGGTGGCCACCAATATCCACCTGGATCAATCCTCCATCATTAGGAAGCAATTATCTCCATTGCATTGATTTCCCCCATCAGATGAGGAAATTTTTGCTGAATTTGGCCCCAGGTGAGCCACTTGCCTTGGTGCAGGAGTTGCCCTGCTTTGACGACTCGATAAAGATAGATCCTTTGTTGTTGAGTGCCCTTGATCTATGTGTCCACAATATGATCATTGGATTCTTGTTGTATGCAGTCGGGGTTAAGCTCTGTTGGTGTCAGCTGTTTTTCTACGTCTAATGTGTCCAATAATGGTGGGAAATAATGTCGAACGAGGTCCACGTTGAACACTGGGTGCAGGCCAAGGAAAGGAGGAATGTTGAGCACACAAGAATTATCCCCCACAGCCTTGGTGATGGTTTATGGCCCATATCAGAGTGGGTGAATCTTCCGATGGGGTCTTGTAAGGCGTTCTTTCTGCAAGTGCAACCAAACTTTGTCGCCCACCTGAAACTTATGTGGAACCCGATGTTGATCATGGCGCTTCTTGTACTTGCCATTAGACTTTTGTAGGATATCCTGAACCTATTGGTGGATGTGTTGGATCCTATCAATGAATTAGGTGTCTTTGTCAGCCTCATTTGGAGTAGGAGAGGAGTCGGTCAAGGTGACTGCAAGGGGAAGTGCAACATCTATGGGACCCAATGGTTGGAATCTCAACACCACCTGAAAGGGGATGTGGTCGGTTGAGCTATGCAGGGCTCGATTGTAGCTATGTTGGACATAGGGAAGAATCTCATCCCATGTGCGAGGGTTCTTGGAATTATACATGCATGGGATATGCACGATCATTTGATTTACGACCTCGGTTTGGCCATCTTTCTGGGGGTGGAAGGCCGTGGATTTGGTGAGATTGGTGTCTAGCAGTGACCAAAGGCTCGACCAGAATATGATGAGAAATCGATTGTCTCGATCTGAAACAATGGTTTATGGGATACCAAAATGTACCGAGACTCGTTCAAAGAAGAGCTTGGTAGTGGCTTCTGCTGTGATGCTCTTCTTGCAAGAAACCAGAATCGCCATCTTAGAAAAGTGATCGACAACCACAAAAATACAGTCATTTCCCCGCTTGGTGGACGGTAGGCCTGACATGTAGTCCATTGAGATTGATTCCCATGGTCTGTCAAGAGTAGGAAGAGGGGTGTACAGGCCCTATTTTTTAGTGGTTGGTTTGGCAATAGTGCAAGCAGTGCAAGACCTGATATACTTGTTGACCTCTTGTCGAAGTTTCGACTAGTAGAAATGTTTTTGTAGCATCGCCACTGTATTTTCGACGCCGAAGTGTCCTTCCACTCGACTGTAGTGGGATTCCCATATCATCTTTGCTCGCTCACTTGAGGGAACACATATATGGTCCAGACGACACAACAACCCATCCTGAAGATATAAATTATAGACAATTGCCTTTGTACCCAACATTTGGTAGGTGGTGGCGAAGTTTGGGTCTGTCTCATAGAGTTGGGGCCATCCAGAGGTCTCATGGCCACAGGAGTCTATCACTGTGGTGAATGACATGATTGGTGGTCTACTGAGGCAGTCAACGACATGGTTGGTGCTTCTTGTTTTATACTTGATGTTGAGGTGGAATTGTTTCAAGTAGGTGGACCACTTTTGATGGAAATCATTCTGCAATTCTCCTTGTGTTTGCATGAACTGCAGTGGATTATGATCAGTGTGGATGACTGTCTCTCTCCCAAGAATGTAATGTCTCCACTGGTGGTAGGCTTTCACAATGGAGTACATTTATTTGTCGTAAGTAGGGTACTTACGGACAACATCTAATAGTGTTTCACTATGATAGGCCACGGGGTGGCTGTGCTACGTGACAATGGCACCCACAACATAGTTTGAAGCATCAGTCTCAATATCAAAGGGTTGTTGCAGGTCTGGTAGTGAAAGTACTGGGGCTGAGAAAAAGTGTTGCTTCAAATCATTGAACGCTTATTGTTGGGGCTGGCCTCATGAAAATTTCGCCTTACCACCACCCCTAGTTATTTGGCTGAGGGCCCATGCAATATGGGAGAATCCCAACACAAACCTGCGGTAGAAATTGGCAAGGCCCAAGAAGCCCTGAAGCTCCGTGAGTGTGGTTGGGGCTGGCCAATCATGGATGACTTGGATCTTGGCTAGATCCACATGTACGCCATGTTGATCATTGATGTATCCTAGGTAATGGACCCTTTCCATGCCGAAGGAGCATTTTTCCAAGTTGGCATATAGCTTGTGTTGTCGAAGGGTGTGCAGAACCTCCTGAATATGCTGCAAGTGTTCGGCCCAAGTCTTGTTGTAAATGAGAATGTCATCAAGATACACCACTACAAAAGTATTGGTGAATGGTCGCAGGATATCATCCATCATCCTCATGAAAGTGGCTGGAGCATTTTTCAGACCAAAGGGCATGACCAACCATTCAGAAAGGCATTCCTTTGACTTGAAGGCAGTCTTCCATACATCTATCTATTCTATTGGGACCCGGTGGTATCCAGACTTCAGATCAATCTTACTGAAGTATTTGGCCCCCATGATTTGATCAAGGAGGTCGTCGATTCAGGGAATCGGGTACCAGTTTTTTACTGTGATTTTATTCAAAGCCCGATAATCAATGAAAAGTTGTCAGGTTCCATCTTTCTTCCGTACCAGCACGATTGGGCTCCAGCAAGGTGATGAGATAGGACGGATGTGCCCCTTGTGGAGCAATTCTTGGATCTGTCACTTGATATCCTCATTCTCTAATAGAGAGTGACGATAGACTGGCCCATTGGGCAGCGATGCACTAGGGGTCAGATTGATGGGGTGCTTAACCTGGCAGTGCAGAGGTACCCTGGTAGGCGAGGAGAAGATATCTAAGTATTCCTCCACAACCTTATCTACTTGCTTCTACTATTTGGAGAGGTCAGCCGTAGAGACCCTGGATGTGGCTGTGATTTTTCTCTCATTCTGAGAGTGGATCACAAAGAAGACAAACTTCCCCATCTAGGAGATGACCTTCCTGCATTGCTTAGCAGAGATCAAGGAAATAACACTAGGTGGGACAACCTCGGGTATCCTGTACAATTTCCTGTTCAAAGTAATAATAACACTACGAGGCCTAGACTCATATATAGCATGACGTTTCCATAAATAAGGTTGGCCCAAAATAAAATCACAAACTTCAAGAGGAGAAACATCACACAATTCCTCATCTTTGAAGGGCTTGATGTCGTACGACAGTCGACACTGTTGG
>SNQJ01S0090960.1:25918-37677 GCA_010110895.2 Picea sitchensis | reverse complement strand
AAAAGTCATGTGGGCCCCGTTTGGGTAAGTCAGTACATCAACTTCCCAGGGTCGTAACTTTTGCATACGATCTCCATTTTAGGCGTATGATAGCCCATTGGAAATATCTATCTGAGGAATACAACAGTTGCACAAATTTTTCAACATACCCCAAAAAACTTCGTTTAAGGCCTCAAAATGGCTCTGAAAGTTCAGGACCCGAAAAACTGCTAAAAATAGTAAATTATCAAAATTGCTAGAAAGTTGTTTTTAGCTAGCTGGGAAAGGTGGGTGGCCACTGATATCCACTTGGATCATTGAGTCCAAGGAATAAGTGTAGAAGACCCATGCCTTTCATCAAGAACATGTCATGTAGAATCATTTTGACTACAACAATCTATGAATTCAAGAAAAAAGTGATCAAAAAATCATCAAGGTAACAAACTAAGAGTAGAAGTGAATTAGTCATCCTAAGAATGTAAATATTTGGGTCTGATTTACAATGTAAAAATTTATGTGACAATGGGTAGGAATCCACATTGGATTACCATTCCCTCGGATCCTACTTGAGGCCATAAAGAGAATTATTTAGTCGACAGACCAAAGATGAATATTGAATAAATCCCTAGGGCTGCTCCATATAGATCTTCTCAGAGAGATAACCATGAAGAAATGCATTCTTCACATCCATCTGATGGAATTCCCATCCCTTGGTTGCCGCAATGGCAAGTGACAATCATATGGAATCTATCTTTGCTACTGGAGAGAAGGTCTCATCATAGTCAATTCCATGCACCTGCTAATCTAGTCAATTCTCATCATAGTCAATTCTCATCCTAACTTTGTATCTTCTAATCTAACCATATGTTGCGCTCTTGGTCCTGTAGACCCATCTGCACCTGACAAGTTTCCTTCCAGAAGGAAGGGGAACCATTTCACAAGTCTAGTTCTTGAGGAGGGAGTTGTACTCCTCCTGCTCTGATACCATGTAAATGTTTTGAACCTACACATAATAGATATAGCTAGAAAATACCACACACATTTGCAGAGAGAAATTGAGAAAGAAGAAGCAAGAGAGAAAGAATGGAACAATTCTCATTAATCGTAATGAATAATGGATAATTTACACATGATATACTTTGTATAACTCAACCAATGTACACTATAGGTGAATCCAATGCACCATAGTGGTGGTCTAGAGTGATATGGACACACACCAATAGTTACGGGAGTGAACTGCCACTTATTCTAGTCTCTCGGGCAGTTACGGGAGTGAACTACCACCTAGCTGAGTTAACTAGTCTATTAGTCTTCAGTTAACTGACTGGAACATAGTGAAGTGAGGAGGAGATCAAGAAATCATGGGTAATGCACTAGTTTGGTGATGATCCCAAGGACAATGCACATTATCTGGTGATGATCCCAATGTTGCATGGTGACAAAACCAATGCAGCATCTAGACTCCACTCAACTAGTCAAACTGAAGTGAAAATGAAAGAGAATATTCTCCCTAAACTTTAGGAGACTAGATAAAGACTAATAAACATAGGAAAAAAAATCCTAGGTGTGTGTGAATTAACTCCAACATGCCCTTGAACATCACTATGGTGAAAATAAAGAATGGGTCCTGAAAACGAGGCTATGTTAGTTACCCAAATACAAAAAATACACTGAATTAAACTAAGGAAAGAGAGAACTCCCCCCCTAAAGGTACAATGTATTCAAAAAGAAGAACTAACAATTGCTAGGAAACTGTGTCCTTCACTCCAAGACAACTTTGCAGATAATGGAACTTCTCCTCAGTGAAGGCCTTGGTGAAGATGTTTGTTGTTTTTTCTGCTAAAGGACATAATTGTAGGTCGATGATCCCCTCGTGTACTAAGTCTCGGATGTAGTGCATGTGAATCTCGTTGTGCTTCGTCCGCTACCTCTGAAATGGATCTTTGTATAAATTTAGAGTGCTCTGGTTGTCACACCAGATGATCATCGATCGATGAAACTGAATGCCCAACTCAGTGAGAAAATGTTGTAGCCACATAGCATGAATGGTTATATTAACTACCCCTTTGTACTTTGCCTCAACTGAATATAGAGAAATAACAACCTACTTCTTTCTCGACCAACAGATAGGCACGAAACCAAGACTGAGTGAGTAACCAGATGTGGACTTGTGATCAGTGTTATCGCCATCCCAGTCAGAATTAGTGAATCCGATGAGATCCAATGTAGATTATGTTGCATAATGAATCCCAAAGGTAATGGTGCCCTATATGTATCAAATAATACGATTTGCATCCTTCCAATGTTGCTCATGAGAATCCTCCATGAACCTAGAAATTGCACCAAATGCATAGGAGAGGTGTGGTCTGTAGTGTGTGAGATACAACAAGCTCCTCACTAGTTGTCTGTACAGTGTGTTGTCAACCAGTGGACTTTCCCCACCATCCTCAAGTTTAGCAATGATAGGAAAGGAGTCGGACCAGACTTGCAGTCTTTCATGTGAAATATCTCAAGGTGATCTGGTGCATACTTGTCTTGAGACAGTTTGATGCCTAATGCATCCTGATTGATTTAGAGTCCAAGGAAGAATTGTATTGGACCCATGTCTGTCATCAAGAACCTATCATGTAGAATCCTCTTGACTGCAACAATCATTGAAGTTGAGCAACCGGTGATTAGTAAATCATCAACATACAAAACTAATAGTAGAAGTGAATCAGTCATCCTAAGGATGTAAACATTCGGTTCTGATTTACAACATACAAAGTTCTATGATAACATGTAGGAGTCCATCTTGGCATACCATGCCCTTCAATCCTGATTGAGGCCATAAATAGACTTCTTCAGTCGAAATACCAAAGATGAATCCTTCATAAATCCATGGGGTTGTTCCATATATATATCGTCAGAGAGATCACCATGAAGAAATACATTCTTCACAACCATCTGATGGACTTCCCATCCCTTGGATGCCACAATGGCAAGTTCCAATCATATGGAATCCATCTTCACTACTGCAGTGAAGGTCTCATTATATTCAATGCCATGCACCTACTGAAAGCCTTTGGAAACAAGCCTAGATTTGTATCTACTAATATGTCCATTCGTTGAGCTCTTGCTCCTATAGACCCATCTGAACCTGAAAAGTTTCCTTCTAGAGGGAATGGGAACTAGATCCCAAGTCTAGTTCTCGAGGAGGGAGTTGTAATCCTCTTGCTATGATACAATGTAAATGTGTTTAACATGCACATAATAGATATAGCTAGAAAATACCACACACATTTGCAGAGATAAATTGAGAAAGAAGAAGCAAGAGAGAAAGAATGGAACAATTCTCATTAACCATAATGAATAATGAATAATTTACACATGATATACTATGTATAACTCAACCAATGTGCACTAGAGGTGAATCCAGTGTGCCATAGTGGTGTTCTAGAGTTATCTGGACACACACCAACAGTTATGGGAGTGAACTTCCACCAAGTCTAGTCTCTCGGGCAGTTACGGGAGTGAACTCCCACCTAGTTGAATTAACTAGTCTACCAGCCTTTAGTTAATTGACTAAAACAGAGTGAAGTGAGGAGGAGATCAAGGAATCATGGGTAATGCGCTATTTTGGTGATGATCCCAAGGACAATGTGCATTAGCTGGAGATGATCACAATGTTGCATGGTTTCAAAACTAATGCAACATCTAGACTCCACTCAACTAGTCAAACTGAAATGAAAACTGCAGAGAATATTATTCTAGAGGAATATTCTTCCTAAGATTTAGGATATTCGATAAAGACTAATAAACATAGGAAAAACCTTAGGAAAAATAAATCTTAGGTGTTTTTGAATTAACTCCAACACCCCCCTTGAAGATCACTATGTTGAAAATAAAGAATGGGTCTCAACAACGAGGCCATGTTAGGTACCCAAATACAAAAAAATACACTGAAATAAAATGAGGAAATAGGGAAAACCTCATGGTAAAAACCTCCCCTCAAGGTACAATGTATGTAAAAAAAAGAACTGACAATTGCTAGGCAATTATGTCCTTCACTCCAAGATGACTACACAGAGAATGGAGCTTCTACTCATTGAAGGTCCTTGTGAAGATTTATGTCATCTGTTTTGCTGAAGGACATAACTATAGGTCTATGATCCCCTCATGTACTAAGTCCCAGATATAGTACATGTGGATCTCGATGTGCTTTGTTCGCTGCCTTTGAACTGGATCTCTATAGAAATTGAGAGTGCTCTAGTTGTCACACTATATGACAATCGGTCGATAAAACTGAATGCCCAACTTAGTGAGAAAATGTTGTATCCACATAGCTTGAATGGTTATATTAAATACCCCTTTGTACTCTACCTCAGTTGAATATAGAGCAATAGAAGATTGCTTCTTTCTTTACCAATTGATAGGTCAGGAACCAATATTGAGTGAGTAACCAAATGTGAACTTGCGATCAGTGTTATCGCTAGCCTAGTCAAAATTAGTGAACCTGATGAGATCCAATGTAGATTTTGTTGCATAATGAATCCCAAAGGTGATGGTGCCATGTATGTATCAAAGAATACACTTTGGAACCTTCCAATGTAGCTCATGCGGCTCCTGCATGAACCTGTAAAATGCACCAACTACATAGGATAGGTTTGGTCTGGAGTGTGTGAGATACAACAGTATCCCCACTAGTTGTATATACAATGTGTTGTCAACTAATGGAGTGTCCCCTCCATACTTAAGTTTGAATCCAGATAAGAAAGGAGTTGGAGCAGACTTGCAGTCTGTCATGTGAAATCTCTCAAGGAGATCTTGTGCATACTTGGCCTGAGATAGTTTGATGCCTGATGCATCCTGACTGATCTCAAGTCCAAGGAAGAAGTGTAGTGGACCCATGTCCATAATCAAGAACATGTCATGTAGAATCCTCTTGACTTCAACAATCGTTGAAGTCTAACAATTGGTGATCAACAAATCATCAACGTATAGAACTAAGAGTAGAAGTGAATCAGCCATCATGATCATGTAAACATTCAGGTCTGATTTAAAATGTACAAAGTTCTATGACAACAGGTAGGATTCCATCTTGGCATACCATTCCCTCGGATCTTGATTGAGGCCATAAAGAGAATTCTTTAGTCGACATACAAAATATGAATCCTAAATAAATTCCTGGGGATGCTCCATATAGATCTCCTCAGAGATATCACCATGAAAAAATGCATTCTTCACGTCCATCTAATGGAATTCCCATCCCTTGGATACCGCAATGGCAAGTTCCAATTGTAAAACATCCATCTTCGCTACTGGAGAAAAGGTCTCATCATAGTCAATTCCATGCACCTACTGAAATTATTTGGCAACAAGCCTGGCTTTGTATCTGCTAATCTGTCCATATGATGTGCTCTTGGTCCTATAGACCCATATGCACCTGACAAGTTTCCTTCCAGAAGGAAGGGGAACCAGATCCCAAGTTTGGTTCTTAAGGAGGGAGTTTTAGTCCTCCTACTCTGATACCATGCAAATGTGTTGAACCTGCACATAATAGATCTAGCTAGAAAATACCACACACATTTGCAAAGAGAAATTGAGAAATAAAAAGAAAGAGAAAAACAATGGAAGAATTCTCATTAACCGTAATGAATAATGAATAATTTACACATGATATACTCTGTATAACGTAACCAATGCACATTGGAGGTGAAGCCAATGCACCATATTGGTGTTATAGAGTGATCTTGACACACACCAACAGTTACGGGAGTGAACTACCACTTAGTCTAGTCTCTCGGGCAGTTACAGGAGTGAACTGCCACTTAGTCTAGTCTCTCGGGCAGTTACGGGAGTGAGTTGCCACCTAGCTTAGTTAAGTAGTCTACCAGTCTTCAGTTAACTGACTGAAACAAAGTGAAGTGAGGAAGATATCATGGAATCATGGGTAATGCACTAGTTTGTTGATCATCCCAAGGAAAATGCGCATTATTTTGTGATGATCCCAATGTTGCATGGTGACAAAACCAATGCAACATCTAGACTCCACTCAACTAGTAAAACTGAAGTGAAAATTGAAGAGAATATTCTCCTATAGGAATACTCTCCCTAAAATTTAGGAGACTAGATAAATAATAATAAACATAGGAAAATCCTTAGGAAAAAGAAATCATATGTGTGTGTGAATTAACTCCAACACCCCCTCTAAACATCACTATGGTGAAAATAAATAATGGTTCTCGACAATTAGGTCATGTTAGGTACCCAAATACAAAAAATACATTGAAATAAAGTGAGGAAAGAGGCGAAAACTCATGGGAAACCCCCCCCCTCAAGGTACAATGTATGCAAAAATAAGAACTGACAGTTGCTAGGAAATTGTGTCCTTCACTCCAAGACGCCTTTGCAAAGAATGAAAATTCTCCTTAGTGAAGGTCTTGGTGAAGATGTTTATTGTTTTTTCTGTTGAAGGACTGAACTTTAGGCCGATGATCCCCTCATGTACTAAGTCCCAAATGTAGTGCATGTTGATCTCGATGTGCTTTATCCTCTGCCTCTGAACTGGATCTCTGCAGAACTTCAGAGTGCTCTGGTTGTCACACAAGATGACAATCAACGAATGAAACTGAATGCCCAACTTAATGAGAAAATGTTGTAGCCACATAGCCTGAATGGTTATATTAACTACCCCTTTATACTCCGCCTCGGTTGAATATAGAGAAATAGCATACTACTTCTTGCTTGACCAACAGATAGGCCCGAAACCAAGAATGAATGAGTAACCAGATGTGGACTTGCTATCATTGCTATCAAGAGCCCAGTCAGAATCAGTGAACCCAATGAGATCCAATGTAGATTTTATTGCATAATGAATCCCAAAGGTAATGGTTCCCTGTACATATCAAATAATATGCTTTGCAACCTTCCAATGTAGCTCATGTGGCTCTTGCATGAACTTGGAAACTACACCAACTACATAGGAGAGGTATGGTCTAGAGTGTGTGAGATACAACAAGCTCTTGACAAGTTGTCTATACAGTGTGCTATCAACCAATGGCGTGTCCCCACTATCCTCAAGTTTTAATCCTGATAGGAAAGGAGTCGGAGCAGGCTTGAGGTATGTCATGTGAAATATATCAAGGAGATCTCGTGCATACTTGGCCTAATATATCAAGGAGATCTCATGCATACTTGGCCTAACATAGTTTGATGTATGATGCATTCTCGATTGATCTCGAGTCCAAGGAAGAAGTGTAGGGACCCATGTTTTCATAAAGAAATTGTCATGTAGAATCCTTTTGACCGCAACAATTGTTGAATTCAAGTAAACCGGGCAGGATCAAATAAATCCTAACAATGTATAGAAATAAGAGTAGAAGTGAATCAATTGGCCTAAGTAAGTAAACATTCGGTCTGATTTACAATGTACAAAGTTCTATGAAAACAAGTAGGAGTCCATATTGTCAAGGCCCATGCCCCCATTCAGCCTTCTTGAGGCCATAAAGAGAATTCTTTAGTCGAAATACCAAAGATTAATCCTGCATAAATCCTTGGGGCTGCTCCATATAGATCTTCTCAGAGAGATCTCCATGAAGAAATGAATTCTTCACGTCCATCTGATGGACTTCCAATCTCGTGGTTGCCACAATGGTAGGTACCAATCGTATGGAATCTATATTCACTACTAGAGAGAAGGTCTAATCATACTCAATTCCATGCACTTGTTGAGAGCCTTTGGCAACAATCCTAGCTTTGTATATGCTAATATGTCCATCCATTGCACTCTTGGTCCTGTAGACCCATCTGCACCTGACAAGTTTCCTTCCAGAAGGAAGGGGAACCAGATCCCATGTCTGGTTTTCGAGGAGGGATTTGTACTCCTCCTTCTTTGATACCGTGTAAATGTGTTGAACCTGCACAAAATATATATATCTAGAAAATACCACACACATTTGGAGAGAGAAATTGAGAAAGAAGAAGCAAGAGAGAAAGAATGGAACAATTCTCATTAATTGTAATGAATAATGAATAATTTACACATGATATACTCTGTATAACTCAACCAATGTTCACTGTAGGTGAAGCCAATGCACCTTCATGGTGGTCTAGAGTGATCTAGACACACACCAGCAGTTACGGGAGTGAACTGCCACCTAGTCTAGTCTCTCGTTCAGTTACGAGAGTGAACTACCACCTAACTGATTTAACTAGTCTACCAGTCTTCAATTAACTGACTGAAACAAAGTGAAGAGAGGAGGAGATCAACAAATCATGGGTAATGTTCTAGTTTGGTGATGATCCCAAGGACAATGCGCACTAGATGGTGATTATCCCAATGTTGCATGGTGACAAAACCAATGTTGCATGGTGACAAAACCAATGCAGCATCTAGACTCCACTCAACTAGTCAAACTGAAGTGAAAACTGAAGAGAATATTCTCCTAGAGGAATATTCTCCCTAAACTTTAGGAGACTGGATAAATACTAATAAACATAGGAAAAACCTTAGGAAAAATAAATCCTATGTGTGTGTGAAGTAACTCCAACACCCCCTCTAAACATCACTATGGTGAAAATAAAGAATGGGTCCCGGCAACGAGGCCATGTTAGGTACCCAAATACAAAAAATACATTGAAATAAAGTGAGGAAAGAGGAAAAACCTCATGGAAAACCCCCCCCCTCAAGGTACAATGTATGCAAAAAGAAGAACTGACAGTTGTTGGGAAATTGTGTCCTTCACTCCAAGACGACTTCGCAGACAATGGAACTTCTCCTCAGTGAAGGTATTTGTGAAGATGTTTGTCGTTTGTTCTACTGAAGGATAGAACTCTAGGTCGATGATCCCCTTGAGTACTAAGTCTTGGATGTACTGCATGTGGATCTCGATGTGCTTTGTCTGTTGCCTTTGAATTGGATCTCTACAAAACTTCAAAGTTCTTTGGTTGTCACACCAGATGACGATCGACCAATGAAACTGAATGCCCAAATCAGTGAGAAAATGTTGTATCCACATAGAATGAATGGTTATATTAACTACCCCTTTTTACTCTACCTCAGCTAAAGATAGAGAAATTACAGTTTTCTTCTTGCTCGACCAATAGCTAGGCCCAGAACCAAGACTGAGTGAGTAACTAGATGTGGACTTGCGATCATTGTTATCACCATCCCACTCAGAATCAGTGAACCCGATGAGATCCAATGAAGAATCTTTTTCATAATGAATCCCAAAGGTGATGGTGTCCTATACTTATCAAATAATATGCTTTTCAGCCTTCCAATGTAGCTCATGCGGATCCTGCATGAACCTGGAAACTGCACCAACTACATAGGAGAGGTTTGGTTTGGAGTGTGTGAGATACAACAAGCTCCCCACTAGTTGTCTGTATAGTGTGTTGTCAACCAGTGGAGTGTCCCCACCATCCTCAAGTTTGACTCCTGATAGGAAAGGAGTTGGAGCAGACTTGCAGTCTGTCATGTGAAATATCTCAAGGAGATCTAGTGCATACTTGGCCTGAGACAGTTTGATTCCTAATGCATCCGGACTGATCTCAAGTCCAAGGAAGAAGTGTAGAGGACCCATGTCTGTCATCAAGAACCTATCATGTAGAATCCTCTTGACCGCAACAATCGCTAAAGTCGAGCAACCGATGATTAGCAAATCCTCCACATACATAACTAAGAGTAGAAGTGAATCAGTCATCCTGAGCATGTAAACATTCGAGTCTGATTTACAATGTAAAAAGTTTTGTGACAACATGTAGGAGTCCATCTTGGAATACCATGCCCTTCAAGCCTTCTTGAGGCCATAAAGAGACCTCTTTAGTCGACAGACCAAAGATGAATCCTGCATAAATCCCTGGGGTTGCTCCATATAGATATCCTCAGAGAGATCACTGTGAATAAATGCATTCTTCACATCCATCTGATGGACTTCTCATCCCTTAGTTTCCATAATGGAAACTGTCAATCATATGGAATCCATTTTCGCTACTACAGTGAAGGTCTCATCAAAGTCAATGCCATGCACCTGTTGAAAGCCTTTGGAAACAAGTCTGGCTTTGTATCTGTTAATTTGTCCATTTGTTGTGCTCTTGGTCCTGTAGACCCATCTGTACCTGACAAGTTTCCTTCCAGAAGGAATGGGAACCAGATCCCAAATCTGGTTCTAGAGGAGGGAGTTGTAATCCTCATGCTCTAATAAAATGTAAATATTTTTAACTTGCACATAATAAATCTAGCTAGAAAATACCACACACATTTGCAGAGAGAAATTGAGAAAGAAGAAGCAAGAGAGAAAGAATGGAACAATTCTCATTAACCGTAATGAATAATGAATAATTTACACATGATATACTATGTATAACTCAACCAATGCACACTAGAGTTGAATCCAATGCACCATAGTGGTTTTATAGAGTGATCTGGAAACACACTAGCAATTACAGGAGTGAACTTCCACCTAGTCTAGTCTCTCAGGCAGTTATGGGAGTGAACTCCAACCTAGTTGAGTTAACTAGTCTACAAGTCTTTAGTTAACTGACTGAAACAGAGTGAAGTGAGAAGGAGATCAGGGAATCATGGGTAATGCACTAGTATGGTGATGATCCCAAGGACAATGCACATTATTTTTTGATGATCCCAATGTTGCATGGTTTCAAAACCAATGCAGCATCTAGACTCCACTCAACTAGTCAAACTGAAGTGAAAACTGAAGAGAATATTATCCTAGAGGAATATTCTCCCTAAACTTTAGGAGATTGGATAAAGACTAATAAACATAGGAAAAACCTTAGGAAAAATAAATCCTAGGTGTATGTGAAGTAACTCCAATGCCCCCCCTTGAACATCACCATGGTGAAAATAAAGAATGGGTATTCGCATTGAGGCCATGTTAGGTACCCAAATATAAAAAAATAAACTAAAATAAAGTGAGGAAAGAGGGAAAACCTCATGGGAAAACCCCCCCTCAAGGTACAATGTATGTAAAAAGAAGAACTGACAGTTTCTAGGAAACCATGTCCTTCACTCCAAGACGAATTTGCAGAGAATGGAACTTTTGCTCATTAAAGGTATTGGTGAATATGTCTACCATATGCTCTGTTGAAGGATAGAACTATAGGTCGATGATCCCCTCATGTATTAAGTCCCAGAAATAGTGCATGTGGATATCAATGTTCTTCATTCACTGCCTCTAAAATAGATATTTGTAGAACTTCATAGTGCTCTGGTTGTCACACTAGATGACAATCGGTCAATAAAATTGAATGCCCAACTCAGTGAGAAAATGTTGTAGCCACATAGCCTAAATGGTTATATTAACTACCCATATGTACTTTGCCTCGGCTAAAGATAGAGAAATATAATCTTTCTTCTTGGTTGACCAACATATAGGCCCAAAACTAAGATTGAATGAGTAACCAGATGTGGACTCATGATCAGTGTTATCGCCAACCCATTCAGAATCAGTGAACCTGATGAGATCCAATCTAGATTTTGTTGCATAATGAATCCCAAAGTTGATGGTGACCTGTACATATCGAATAATACACTTTGAATCCTTCCAATGAAGCTCATGTGGCTCTTGCATGAACGTGGAAACTGTGCCAACTACATAGGAGAGGTCTGGTCTGGAGTGTGTGAGATACAAAAAGCTCTCCACTAGTTTTTTGTATAGTGTGTTTTCAACCAGTGAAGTGTTCTCACCATCCTCAAGTTTGACTCCTGATAAGAAAGGAGTCGGAGCAAACTTCCAGTTTATCATGTGAAATCTCTCAAGGATATCTTGTCCATACTC
>SNQJ01S0090960.1:5358-24467 GCA_010110895.2 Picea sitchensis | reverse complement strand
GATGTGCTTCACCCACTACCTCTAAACTGGATCTCTGCAAAACTTCAGAGTGCTCTAGTTGTCACACCAGATGACGATCATCCGATGAAACTAAATGCCCAAGTCAGTGAGAAAATTTTGTAGCCACATAACCTAAATGGTTATATTAACTACCCCTCTATACTCTTCCTCGACTGAAGATAGAGAAATAGCAACCTACTTCTTGCTTGACCAATAGATAGGCCCATAATCAAGACTGAGTGAGTAACCAGATCTAGACTTGCGATCAGTGTTATCGCCAGCCTAGTCAGAATCAGTGAACCCGATGAGATCCAATGTAGAGTTTGTTGCATAATGAATCCCAAAGTTGATGGTACCCTATACATATCTAATAATACGCTTTACAACCTTCCTATGTAGCTCATGTGGCTCCTGCAAGAACCTGGAAATTGCGCCAAATGCATAGGAGAGGTATGGTCTGGAGTATGTGAGATACAATAATCTCCCACCTAGATTTGTATAAAGTGTGTTGTCAACCAGTGGAGTGTCCCCGCCATCCTCAATTTTGACTCCTGATAGGAAAGGTGTCGAAGCAAACTTGCAGTCTATCATGTGAAATCTCTCAAGTAGATCTCGTGCATACTTGGCCTGAGACAGTTTAATTCTGGATGCATCCTGACTAATATCAAGTCCAAGAAAGAAGTGTAGCGGACCCATGTCCATCATTAAGAACATTCCATGTATAATCCTCTTGACTGCAAAAATCATTGAAGTCGAGGAACCAGTGATCAACAAATCATCAACGTATAGAACTAAGAGTGGAAATGATTCAGTCTCCCTAAGCATGTAAACATTTAGGTCTTATTCACAACATACAAAGTTATGTGACAACAGGTAGGAGTCCATCTTGGCATACCATGCCCTCAGAGCGTGCTTGAGGCCATAAAGAGACTTCTTCAGTCGACAGACCAAATATGGATCCTGCATAAATCCATGGGGTTGCTCCATATAGATCTTCTCAAAGAGATCACCGTGAAGAAATGCATTCTTCATGTCCATATTATGGACTTCCCCTCCCTTGGATGTTGTAATGGCAAGTTCCAATCGTATGGAATCCATATTCACTACTAGAGTGAAGGTCTCATCATATTCAATGCCATGCACCTACTGAAATCCTTTGGTAACATGCCTAGATTTGTATCTACTAATCTATCCATTTGTTGTGCTCTTGGTCCTGTAGACCCATCTACACCTGAAAAGTTTCCTTCCAAAAGGAAGGGGAACCAGATCCCAAGTCTGGTTATCGAGGAGGGAGTTGTACTCCTACTCTAATACCATGTAAATGTGTTGAACCTCCACATAATAGATCTAGCTAGAAAATACCACACACATTTGCATGGCATATTCCCAAAAGGGATTTCCAACAGCCTCTCCATAAGACTGTGGATCTGAAGACTGAACCAAAATACGATGCCTAGATGGAAATGGTTTAGTGGCAATGAGTGCAAGAGGAGACTCCTTGAAATTAGATTGAGTCCTCCTAATATTGGCTGGATCACCAACAATATCTTCTACATCATGAAGAGTAGTCTGATCCCACTTGGGCCTTTGCTCTAGCTATGCATCTTCATATAGATGCATTGACTCTGCATCTGACTGTACTGACTCTATTTCTGGATCATCTTAATCCTATTAATCATAAATCTCTTCTGAAGAAGATTCGACATGTGCATGTTCATCATCTCGGATAGGTGGAAGAATGAAGGTGTCTGCATGAGGCTATTGAGGTACATGCGAGACACTTTCCTCGAATTGGACACTTCACTCAATGATGAGCTAGTCTGAGGAAAGATCAATGAATTTGTATCGCTTCACACCATCAGGGAATCCAAAACAAATTCACTCAGTGCTATGTGGATCAAGTGCATTCCTCCTTTCAGAGGGAATCTGGGCCCATGCACGTGAACCGAAAATACGAAAGTGGGTCACTTTCATTTTGAGGACACTCCATGCCTCGTAGGGGGTATTATCCTTGAAATATATATGGGGAGATATGTTTTGGATGTAGCTTGCATAATTAAGTGCTTCATCCCATAGTCTATGTGGAAGTGACATTTCATGTAGTATGCAAGATGCCATCTCCTTTAGAGATATTTTTTTCCGCTCAACAAATCTGTTTTGCTATGGAGTATAGGGAACTATGTGTTGCAATTGAATCCTTGCCTCATGAAAAATATTTTGGATCTTATGGTTGACATACTCTCCTCCGTTATCAGTTCGGAGGACTTTGATTTTCTTTCCTTGCTGTGTCTCAACCAGGACTTTGAAGTCTTTGAGGTGTTGAAAGACCTGTGATTTTTTCTTGAGAAAGTAAATCCATGTGAAACGTGAGAAATAATCAACAAAAATGAGAACATACCTCTCATTGTTGATTGATGGATGTGGAAAAGGGCCCATGAGGTCACTTTGGATCAGATCTAAAGGAGAAAATTCTTTGAGTCTTTCCTTTGTCGAATTTATCTTGAGGGTGTTTTCCGAGAACACATCCCTCATAGATTCCTTTGGAGAAATGGATGTCTGGTAGACCATCAACCAATATTTTCTTGATAATTTGTTGCATCTATCTAAAATTCAAATGCCCGAACCTTTCGTTCCATATCTTACTGCTTTCATTATCATGGGTAAGCATTAAAGCAGAATCTGGTTCAATAAATTCAGAAAATGTATACAATCTATATTGATGATTTACCTCACTGGTATCAACCTTGGAATTGATTTACATGTCATATAAGTCCATTGCATTAGATGTGAATATGACTTTCTTTCTGGTGTCGGAATTTGTCATCTGATACATAGAGAAAATATTGATGGAAAGTTTGGGAACGTGCAACACATTCTCGAATCTTTTGTTGGTGAGTTCAATCCTTCCTTTTTCTGTGACCTCGAATGGAGAGTTGTCCCCCATCAAAATAGGAGGACCTTTGCATGGATCAATGAAGAATAAATTTCTTTTGTGGCATCCATTTGATGTGATGCTCCTGAATCTGTGATCCAAGCATCATGAGAGGAGTTTATGGAAATCAAGGCATGGCTAGAATTGCCTTTCTTGGGATTCTGATCTCCTGGCTTCTTCTTTTTGGCACCCTTGGGGATGTGATATACAAGGTTGTTTTGCTGAAGTATTTTAGTCATTATATCTATTTGGTTTTTCATGCATGCGGATTCTGGATGGAATCATTTATGGAAGTATGTGCATTTCTCCCTTTTTCTTCCCTTTCCACCTTTGGATTCAGAGGCATCGGTGAAGGGTTTTGAGTACCCTTCCTTATTTGGATTTGTATGAGCTTTCCTTTTGTCTTTATATTTAGATTTATGATATTGATGGCTTCCATATTGCATAGTAAGTACATGCTCCTTTGGGCCTTTGATTTTTCCCATGTTGATGAGCTTGGTTTGCTCTTGTGTTAGGGATTCGATAAATTCCTCAAGAGAAGGCATCTTCCAGGTGGCTCTAGAGGTGAATTTGACTTAATTGAATGTGAATACAAACATGTAAAATTCAGGACCAAGTTTGGAGAGAATGGTGAGAACCATTTGTTTCTCCTCCTTAGATTTATCAACCCCACAAGCTTTGAGTTGCAACAGTAAATCCTTGTATTTTGTAAAGAAATCTTGGAGATTGTCAAATATTTTTGGATCCAATGTGAGAAATTCCACCTCGAGCATGTGTCCCCTCTTCTCATCATGTTTTCTAAATATCCCTTCCATGGCTTTCTAGGCTTCATTGAGGGTTTTACAGGAAGATATGTGAAAAATGAGATCGGGAGAAATGAGACTGCAAATTATTCTAAATGCTTCATCCATTTGATTTAGATACTTGGATTTTTCTATTGTTGATTTCAGTTTTGTCTCTATATTCATGGTTAACCTATATAATCCTCTACTTTGAATATGCATGATCATCTTCTCCTTCCATGCAAATAAGTTGTAAGGTGTAAGAATGAATTCTCTTGGGAATTCCATTTTTCCATTATCTTCAATCTTTGGTACCTGCAAAAATAATTTGGTGTATCTTTTCTTAGCAGTCTGTCGGCTCTGATACCATGAAAATGTATTGAACATGCATAGAATATATCTAGCTATAAAATACCACACACATTTACAGAGAGAAAATGAGAAAGAAGAAGAAAGAGAGAAAGAATGGAATAATTCTCATTAACTATAATGAATAATGAATAATTTACACATAATATACTCTATATAACTCAACCAATGCGGACTGGAGGTGATTCCAATGCACCATAGTGGTGGTGTAGAGTGATCTGGACACACACCGATAGTTATGGGAGTGAACTGCCACCTATTCTAGACTCTTAGGCAATTATAGGAGTGAATTGCCACTTAATTGAGTTAACTAGTCTACCAGTCTTCAATTATCTGACTGAAACAGAGTGAAGTGAGGAGGAGATCAAGGAATCATGGCTAATGCACTAGTCTGGTGATTATCCCAAGTATAATGTGCATTAGCTAGTGATGATCCCAATGTTTCATGGTGACAAAACCAATGCAACATCTAGACTCCACTCAACTAGTCAAACTAAAGAGAAAACTGAAGAGAATATTCTTCTAGAGGAATATTCTCCCTAAACTTTAGGAGATTGGATAAAGAATAATAAACATAGGAAAAACCTCAGGAAAAATAAATCATAGGTGTGTGTGAAGTAACTCCAACAATAATCTAGTATTATATGCTTGTAGGATGCCCGTACCGGATGAGCACATGTGTCGGATGAACACATGTACTGGATGAGCACAAGCACTGGATGAACCCTGGTGCATGTACCATATGGTGTGGAATTATGTCTTACAATTCTGTCGGAATTTATATATTCACAACAAATTAATTAGAGAACTTAGATCATTTAATTATCCATTTCTAACTATTAATAAACCACAAAAATCATGACTAAACATTCATTACCTCATGTACATAGAGAAGTGGCTAAGGGGTGTAACAATGAGGATAATAGGTGAATTATTCATGAATCCATGGAAAAATGAACAATATGGAAGGAAAAAATGAGGTGATTGTAGATGTCAAAAAGGAGACCAAGTGATGTTGTTTAACATAACGCCCCGATGCATTAACATTATTTCAACGCACCACAAAAAAACAATTATCTTATTTTAGGTAGTGCATTGATAAAATTACGCATCTGTGTGTTAAATTTTACCCCACACACCGGTGCATTAAATTTTACCCAACGCATCAGTGTGTTAGAGTTTAAAAACGCACCACTGAAAAAAATTAGGCATGGTGTTTCAGTGCACTCTATAAATTTTCAGGGTGCATCATCTGTGGTGCAAGCCAAACGACTCAAACACACCATGCAGAAAAAAAAAATGGTGGAATTTTAACTGAATTTTGAATTTTAATCCAATAAAAGTTTAATTTATAAATAAATAAATAATTACTTGGACATTTCCTCATCAAGGAGGCATGGTTTCCATGTAGTCCAAAAATCCTAGGCTAGGACATGTCAACGAAAGACAAACAATTACAGAGGAAGGATTCTCTCCCAGGAGTCACTTATGCCCACTACTCACATACCCTCATTCCCCACATGCCTATCCTATCCCAGGATTATACACCTTCACTATCACCCGGACAGTCCTTCGGCTGCTAAACCTCCCTTGCCTTGGGATTCAACAACAGGCCGAATCGGAAGTCTCCGAGCTCTATGGCATCTACAAGACCCCTTCTAGGAGTTCTCACTTCCTCCGTGTAGTCTCTCACCTAGAGAGAGTCACTCACAGGCTTGGAAAATTGTTCTTTTGACCAATTCTAGCACAGTGAGGACACAACAACAAGGCTCAACAACCCATAATCAATGGCAACAACCTCACATGGTCAGAAACTGCGCGGCCACAACAGCCCACTGGGATAGCACAACACAACTCGGGAAATTTTGGGTTTCTCAACCATGCAACACAAGACAAGTTCATGGTTCTGGTTTTAAAGATGTGTGAGGATGTATAGAGATCTCACGCAGAGACTTAGCGGTTCAGGTAATAATTCCCCAGAACAAACACCGAAACAGAGGTCGATCATGGACACCCGCGAGTTCAGATGGAAGATGGAAAATGGGAGGTCGAACCCCCAACATGTATCCCTTCTCTAGTTTTAACTGCATGAACCCAGGTTGACACATGTCTCCCTAGGGATGCATGCTCCCCATTTTTCACACGTTCCCCTAACCAGGAACTTAGGATAAAACATAAACATTTACACAGCTTTGGAATAATATTTAATTATTATCCCCAAGGTCTTAAGCTCTTAATATTAGCCCTTATCCCAACCTTTCATCCCCCTCTCCCTTACCCATAATTTGTGGAATATTAGTCCCCCATCACTCATTCATTGTGGTCGGTCCACACACAGAGATTTTTTTATATTAATAATGTGCATCATTACATGTACAAAAAACAGGCTCTTGGCCTTCAACACTTAGGCTCTCTGGCCTAATAAACACATAAGCCCACCATCTTATATAAACTTATATCACCATCCTATAAAACATAATTACAATTCATAATGCAATTGGGGCACTTCATTGGGGTATTAAAATCCCCTCCCCTTATTGTTGCACTTTCCTCAGTGAAACTTTCACACAGCATCAACAAGATTTCCAAAATCTTCAAAAAGATGTGGGTATTCTGCCTGCATAGCATCTTCATGCTCCCATGTCACGTCCTCGGGACCATACCATGTCCACTGGACCTTTACAAGTCCTATGGCTCGATTCCAGAGCTGTTATTTGTTTTGGTCCAATATGTGCACATGATGCACTTGAAGGACACATTCTTGTTCCACCTGGATCACATTCCAGTCAATCACATGATTAGGATCAAGTATATATTTCTTAAGTAACGAAACATGAAACACATTATGTAAAGTCATGGATGCAGTTAATGCAAGCATATATGCAACTGGCTCAATCCTTTCTAGGATTTCAAATGGCCCACAAAATCTGGCTGCCAACTTGGAACAGTTTCCCAGCCTCAGGGAACTTATATTAGCTTTTACTTTTAGAAAAACATGATATCCCACTTTAAACTCTCTGTGGGTTCTATTTTTATCAGCATAACTTTTCTTCCTGTCTTGGATAGCTTTCAAATTATGCTTAATTTTCAGCATTTTCTCTTCCATTTTCTTGAGCAACTTTGGCCAACCTACCTCTCTATCAGTTGGGTTATCCTAGCTTACTAGATTATTTCACTTTCTTCCATAAAGTTCTTCAAATGGGATCATCTTCAATGATTCTTTATACCCATTGTTGTAGGCGAATTCTACTAAGTGTAGGTAGTTTTCCCATTTCGATGGTTTGTCCATCACATACATCCTCAGTATGTCTTCTACCACTCGATTCACCCACTCTGTCTACCCATATGACTCAAGATGATAGGTTGTACTAAAATTCAGATTCATTCTGAATCCCTTGAATAACCCTTTCCATAAATTTGAGGTAAATTTCGGGTCTCTGTCAAACACAATTGTCTTGGGAATTCCATGCAATCGTGCCACTTCCTTCATAAAAATATCAACAACCTCCATTGCCTTGTGAGTAGCCTTTAATAGAATGAAATCTACAGCTTTTGTAAGATTTTCCACTACCATAATTGAATCATGTTGCTTGCATGTTCTAGGCAATCCTGTGATAAAACCCATTGTCAGCACTTCCCACTTCCACTCAGGAATGGGTAAAGGTTGCAGCAATCCAGTTGGTTTCCTATGCTCATATTTAACCTTTTTGCATTCCATAGATCTGGCGATGTATTCTACAATCTCTTTCTTCATACCTGGCCAAAAGTAATGGCTCTTGACTGCTGCCACAGTCTTCTGATATCCAGGGTGCCCAACATAAGGCACGTTATGCATTTCTCTCAGAATCACAAGTTTCAAAGCTTGGACATTAGGTACACAAACTTTGTTCTTGTATAGAAGTATTCCATCAGTCTCTAACTTATAATATTCCACTCCTTGCGACGTCTTATCTTGTTGTAGCTTCTCTACCAATTCCTTGTACTGCAAGTCTGTGCTTGCAGCTTCCAAAACTTTGCTCTTTATATCGTTTTGATACATGCTATTGGTTGTAGCATGTAATTCGTGTACTCTCCTGCTAAGTGCATCAGCCACTTTATTCTCCTTCCCATTTATATGCTTGATATCAAAATCGTATTCACAAAGAAATTTCATCCACCTAATCTGCCTAGCATTCAAGGTTGGTTGATCAAACAAATACTTCAAACCATTATGTTATATTCTCAATTCAAACCTCCTTCCCATGAGGTAATGTCTCCATTTCCTCAGAGCGTGAACAATGGTCGCTAACTCCAAATCATGAGTTGTGTAGTTCCTTTCATGCTCTTTCAACTTTCTGGATTCATAACAAATTACGAATCCATTCTAACTGAGGACTCATCCCAGTCCTTATTTTCATGCATCGGTGCATACCATGAAATCTTCATTTGGATATGTGATCCTCAGAATTGGAGCACTGGTTAACAGTTGCTTCAATCGCTGAAATCATTTCTCACAATMTTTTGTCCACTGAAACTTCTTCTCCTTCCTTTGCAAGGAAGTGATAGGTTGATCTAACCTCGAGAACCATGCAATGAACCTTTTGTAATAACCATCTAGACCCATAAAGGATCTGAATTTGGTCACATTMTTTAGCGATGACCATTCTCTGATGGCCTCAATRTTTTTAGGATCTACCGCTATCCCATCTTTCGAAATAATATGCCCCAAGTAATGGATCTTCTCCTGAAAAAACAAGCACTTGATCATCTTGGCATACAGTTGGTTCTCTCTTAGCACCTGCAACACCATCCTAAGATGTTGTTCATGCTCTTCCTCCAAATTGGAATACACCAGAATGTCATCTAGGAAGACTATGACGAACTTGTCTATATAGTCCCTGAACACACCATTCATCAGGCACATAAAAACAGTAGGTGTGTTTGACAGCCCAAACGACACCACTATGAACTCGTAATGACCATACCTTTTTATAAAGTAAGTCTTGTTGATGTCTTCATCCTTAATCCTTACCTAGTGGTATCTCGACCTGAGGTCTATCTTCAAAAAGATGTTTTCATCCTTCAATTGATCGAAGAGGTCATCAGTCCTCGGCAGAGGATACTTGTTCTTTACAGTTACCTTGTTCAACTGTCTGAAATTGATACACAATCTCAGCGTTCTGTCCTTCTTCTTCACAAATAGAACCGAGGCACCCCAAGGTGACATGCTTGGGTGTATGTACCCCTTCTTCATAAGCTACTCAAGCTACAATTGCAGTTCTTTCATCTCTGGCGTACTCATTATGTAAGGAGCTTTCGATACTGGAGCTTCTACAGGCATCAAGTTTACAGAGAAGTCAATATCTCTTTTCGGAGGTAATCCTAGTACCTCCTGAAATACATCTTCAAACTCCTTTAATATCGCATGATATCCAATACCTGACACCTTATCCTTGGGTTTTTCCTCCACATGGGCTACAAATAATTGACATTATTTTCTGTAGCACTTCTTCATCTGCATTGCTGAGATTTCTTTGATAGCAATAGCTCTAGGAATTCCTTGGATTGTTTTATGATTCCCTTCCTCATCAAGGCAAGTGAATGCCTTGTTACGAAAATCCAGGATGGTATGGTGTTGGTCCAACCAGTCCATCCCAATTAAACAATCATAAGAGCCTAAAGGAAGAATGTTCAATTCATCCTTTGTGCTCAGTCCATTCATGTCCACAGGACATGACTTAACCAACTTAGTGACTTTCCTCTTGGTTCCTGTAGCTAGTTGCACTAACCAAGATTCTTTTTGTTTGTTTCTGAAATTCATCTTTCTTGTTGTCCAGGGTTTCGTAAATCCTTGGCATTATAATTCCCATGTCCTCGATTGTTTCATCTTGTTGAACATTGTGGACAGCTCTCACTTTATCATTTATGTGGGGGAAATATTTGTACCTATGGTTTTCTTTACAACCCCAAGACTCCATAGGTGTCTGTCTTGGCATTTGTCCACCCATTTCTACCTTTCAAGGTTCTCTAAAAGATGTTTGTCCTTGAGGACTATTTCTGAAAAAGGGTGTCTTAGTTCCCTTCTTCTGCTGATCCATCTTAAATTTCTTCTTGTCTTCCCAAGCCTTTTGGAAGGTAGGATTTTATTTTTGTTGTTCATATAAACATTTCACCCTCCTTACCGTTTCTTCCATGGATTTTGGGTCATCATACTGAATCTTTTCACTAATGGAAGGTGGAAATCCACTTAGATATCTATGAATCTTCATAGTCTCATCCTTGATGAATGAAAAATACTTCATCAATTCCAAAAACCTTCGTTCGTATTCATCAATGGTCATGCTTCCCAGCTTGAGTTCAAAGAACTCTTTCATCTTTCTATCATAATACCTTTTAGTCAAGTATTTCTTCTCGAAATACCTCTTGAATTCTTTCCAAGTGATATCATTCTCTCTAATGTGTTGCAGCTGCACAAGATGATCCCACCACATGGATGTCTTTCCCTTCAGTTGATACATTAAAATTCTTCCTTCTATATGAGAGTAATAATTCTGCAGTTGGAAATATTTCCTCATGCCAAGAAACCATGTTTCAACATATTCCTCCTTCTTATGTTCTCCATCAAACATAGGAGGCTTAATCTTATTCATTTCTCCCTTCAGTTCATCCACTCCAGATATCCTATTCTTTCTAGTAGGAGATGGGCTTGAACTACTTTATTCCCTTCTCTTGGAGCGACTTTGGGAGTGATGATGGTGTCTACCAACACTCCTTGATCTTCTCCCCTCATAAGTTTTGTGACTCCCTGTTCTTCTCGATTCACTCTCCTTATCCAACTTCTTTTCTATTCTCTCCAAACTCTTTAACAACTTTACGTTGAATTCACCTTGTTTTTCCTGAGTTTTCCTGAGCTTTCTGCTATCTTCTCGATGAGTTTGGGCATCTTTCTGCAATTTTTCAATGATCTTCCTTAGATTTCCTTCCTTATCTATCTCCTTTCTGTTCCCATAGGAGTTTGATCCTTCAACTCCCAAGTGGACGCCCATTCCTTCTCTTTCATTTTCTGAACTGGAATCATTTTGTGTCTCTTCCCTTTATTTTCACTCCATGGCAATTCTAATCAGTTCTGGCACTCGTCAAACTTCTGCAATCACAATGTGCATACAACCATAATTTGTCAAGCCATATATCCTTAACAAATTCCGCACATTCAAAACCAATCTGATTTGAGAAAACGTTTCGATTTCATGAATCTTCTAAGCTCTGCTCGGCTCTGTAACTTTCGGGTGATATCCCCCTCTTTCTTAGTCCCCAGCCCATGTGATCACGGGCCGTGACCAAATGTTAAACTACTAGGTGCTACTCAGGCTTTCGATCTTTGGAGATTTCAAAGCACACACAACTATCTCTCAGAGTTTTGATTACCGAGCTCATGAAGTTGAGTGGATCAACGGTCCACATTTACCCATCATCCAACGACTGAAATCCATTGTGGTCTTTCCATCTTTGAATTTTTCGGTACTTCAGGACTTAGGACCTTAGGAATTCGGGACTTCAGACCTCAGGACTTTGGGACTTTGGACCTCGAGAGTTCCCACACTTGTTTCTTCCCAATCTTCTGACATTCGAAATTTCAATCTACTTTTCCCTCCGGGACCACGTAGTACAATTTTCACCAACCAGGGCGGTAGCACGTGGCAGATCTAGAATGGTCCACATCACTTTCGACAATGTCATCGGGTCCCACCCTACTCACTTTTCATTTCAGAGTTTTGGGCATCGAAAATTTGTGCATCCGCACATCTCGTTTCTCTTGATTACCGAAATTTCGAAATTATGATCTACCTTCTGCTTGATCCAATGGTCAAGATTTTTTCCTGTGATCTACGATGTAGATATTTTTGGAACATTGGAGTTTCAGCCCTCTGGATTTAATGCACTAGCACATATAACTTTTCTCGATAGTCGAATCTCTGAAAGGTTTCCAGGATAACTCTCCTGCACCTTCTCTAGATCTGATGGTAGTGAGGGGTCTCCTTTCCTCTCGACCAGATCCTACAGCTCCAACACTTCTAGTGTTGAGATCTCTTTCTCCCTATGGCCATATACCATAGTAGTTGTGGTTTTACTATATCACTACACCTCCTAAGTTTTGTAACATGGCCAAGCAACCCCTTGCCACTTAGGAACATTCTAGGGTCCAAAAATTGGTTCCTCCTCACACAACTTCAACTTGAAACCTTGGGTCTAATGACCACTTATCTGGCCCATCCAGGCTCAACATTGAAACCTTCACTCATAACTCGAATTTTGTCTACTTCAACAACAATTCTTTCCGAAAATCTTGCTTCAGCTTCCACTAACATGGCCCATCGAGGCTCAGTATTGTAACCATGGCTCTGATACCATATTGTAACATCCCCGACCACCACAGGTCGGGAAATGATACCAAACACAACCTTAACTTACCCTTTTGAGCTCTGATACCATATTGTAACATCCCCGGCCATCAACCCACTTTTCGGGCTACGCTACTATGCAAAACATTCTCATACTTATATATATAACATGCATATTAAATCTAATTAACATATTGTTCTAAACAATAAAAAGTAAGCATGGGATTACTGCTAATATACATCATCAAGGACATTAACAATAATTCATATACGCACCAGAATACATGATAACATATAAGTATCACATGCATGCAAAACATAATATTAAGCACAAACCGATATGTATATTTGAAACTATAGTAATTCCACCAAGTGCATGCAGACCTTCCACGAACCTCTTAGACTTAGACTGCACTGCTCATAACTCTCAGTAGTAGGTCACCCTCGAGCTGGGACTAAGCTTCACCGGGCAGGGAATCCTAGGCTAGGCAAGGTCAACAAAAGACACACAGTTGCAAAGGAAGGATTCTCTCCCAGGAGTCACTTATGCCCATTGCTCACAAACCCTCATTCCCCACATGCCTGTCCCACCCTAGGAGTATACACCTTCACTGTCACCCAGACAGTCCTTCGGTTGCTAAACCTCCCTTGCCTTGGGCTTCAGCAACAGACAGAACCGGAAGTCTCTAAGCTCTGTGGCAACTACAGGACCCATTCCAAGAGTTCTCACTTCCTCCGTGCACTCTCTCACCTGGAGAGAGTCGCTCACAGGCTTGGAAACCTGTTCTTTTGACCAATTCCATCACAGTGAGGACACAAAAACAAGTATTCGCAACGCACAATCAATGGCAACAACCTCACATGGTTAGGAACTGTGTGGCCACAACAACCCATTGAGATAGCACAACACGACTTAGGCAATTTCGAGTTTCGCAACCCTGCAACGCAGGATGGGTTCACGGTTCTGGTTTTGGAGATGTGTGAGGGTGTATAGAGATCCCATGCAAAGACTTAATGGTTCAGGTAAGAGTTCCCTAGAAAAAACACTTAAACAGAGGTTGATCATGGACACCCGCAAGTTCAGATGGAGGATGGAAAATGGGAGGTCGAACCCCCAACACGGCTCCCTTATCTAGTTTTAACTACATGCACCCAGGTTGACACCTGTCTCCATGGGGCTGCATGCTCCCCATTTTGCACATGTTTCCCCAACCAGGAACTTAGGATAAAACATAAACATTTACACAGCTTTGGAATAATATTTAATTATTATCCCCAAGGTCTTAATATCTTAAGTTTATCCCTTCTCCCAACCTTTCAGCCCCCTCTCCCTTACCGAGAATTTGTGGAAGCTTAGTCCCCCATAACTCATTCATCGTGGTCAGTCCACACGCAGATATGTTTTTATATTAATAATGTGCATCATTACATGTACAAAAACCAGGCTCTTGGCCTTCAACACTTAGGCTCTCCGGCCTAATAAACACATAAGCCCACCAACTTATATAAACTTGGCTCACCATCCTATAAAAATTAATTACAATTCATAATGCAATTGGGGCACTTCCTTGGGGTATTACAAAAATAGACATGTAAAGTAGTACGATTCTCCTCTACAATAGAAACATCTCATCATGTAAAATAAATTTCATCATTAGGGTTCCATATTAATGTATGAGGAAGATAGCACCATCATCAACCAAGATAATTCATTGAGACAAGGCATGCAAGATGAGTACAAGAGAATCAATAGCTATACCATCCATTATCACCAAGGAGTGTAAAACTACTATCCATATGAGCATGAAGTGTGACCATCAAGGGATAAATGGGAATCAAGACAATCAATTACATGACCCATTGAATCAACATCTCATACAACATCAAGAAGAAGTAAAAGGATCCACAATCATCACCATGCACTACCAATATGTACTATCTTCAGGTGAAAAAGTAGAAGATCCATCAGCATACATGTGAGTTACCCCTAAAATCTATAGCATGTGATGAAAATCACATGGTTACCTCTCATGTAGTATGAAGGGTAACAATTAGCTCCAACTTGGAAACATATTCTCTTTGAAGAAGAGTGCATGAGAACCCCAGAATATCCTAGCATACATGTTGAGAAGAGTCTCCAAGAAAGTGAAATAAAACGATGTGATAGGATGGATCCACCTCACATCCCTAAAAAACACATAAAATGTCCATATAGTCCATTACATAAAAAATTGGCTTTACAAGAAAGCAAGGCATAATCCAACAATGTGAAAGACAACATGAACAAAATTCTTATGCTATAGAGCTGATTCCTCATACTCTAATGCTCTTCAAGATCTTATTCATACTATTGTACTCTACTTTGGCATGAAAATGAAAATTATATTTATAATCATACAACCAATGGAGCCATGTTCTCATCTCATCAAATCCATAACCTCTTCCTTTGTTTTGGTTCATAGATTAAAAAAGGAGATTCCAAACACAACGTGAATATCAACTAATACATACAGTACAACATGACAAGATACAAACTTCAACTCATGGAGATGGACAGGATCACCAAAATCATGCCAAGATTGGCATACACATCTACAATATCCATCCACCCATCTTTGAATGGGGCTTCAATATGACAATGATGGTTCATACTTTCTCCAAACAAGGTATTCACAATCAAACCCTTGCATCTCATAAGGTTGATCTGCATACTCCAATGGATGGCCTTCTTAGTCTTCATGTGCAATATCTCTCCTCAAGGCTTGAAATGGATTCATAATAAATATTCAAAATGCATCATGGATGCCCAACAAAGATGTAGATGAAAAGTGAGATGTAAATTCAAGTTTTGAGAAAAACAAATCCCCGAATTTAAGACTTGTTGGTCCTCCATATGTAGATGGAATTTTTCACAACAAGCCATGTACTGAAAACACTTCTCCTCAATATATATTTCCAAACAAGAACATACTTCTTACCTGAAATTTCAATCACAAATTGAGGAAGAGAGGATAAAGACACCACTAAACTTTTCTTCTACAAAACACTTGCTGAATTGTGTAAATCATAGCCCCAAAAAAGTGACATAATGTTGATTTTATGCATGCATAATCACCATAATTTGAAGATAAAGGTGGGAAATAAATTTCTAAATTCTTACCCTCATAAAATGGACTCAAATTCTAAAACGAATATGCATCACACCTCATAAAACATAGCTGAAAATTATCATGAGAAGGTTGTAACAAATTATCCCTAGATGGTTGAGATAAATATGAAATGTATGAGGGAAAACATGGCTTAAATTTTATGAACTTGGCCCATGTTCATCACCAATTATGCACATTTATGACCCCAAACATGATTCATATGCTTCCTAAAATCTACATCATTAGTCATCATACATAACTAGAAAATAAACTTTGAATTTTCTACAAATATTTACAACCCATGTGGCTACCCAAGAGACCCAAAATCTACACTTGTAGCCCTTAAATTATCATCATCTATGTCATATATAGGATTTGCATCAAAATGGAAACAATTTTCATTCCATCTATGTCTTTCAATATGAAAGAGAGTATCAATATTATAGTTGTCATATCCTTCATCTATAGAATTTTCCTTCTCCAAATCATAAGAGGATGTATCATACAATTCAAATAGTTGGAAAGGAGTGCAAATTACCAAACCTTAGTCTTCATGTGGAGGATGGATTAATTCTTGGATGCTCTCAACATCAAATCATTCATCAAATCCTTCCTTGTACCTTTGATCCTCAATGGAATCATGGATTGCTTATTTCCCTTCAAGGGGAACATGTGCTTGATATTCCATTGGGGATGACGTTTTTTCTTCTTCTTCCTTAGGCAGAAATTCTACAATACCTTCAAGGATATTTTCATATTCATCTTCTTCATATTTAGGATCCCAATGTTTGAGTAATATCCTCAACAAATATGCAAATGTAGTGATTGGTTCTATTGGTGCACTACCAAAATCATAAAACCAACTTGCTTGGTCTTCAAAAGTGCATCCAAACATCTTCATGAACAATGTGAAATTCTATCATGACCTTAATAAAAGATAAGATATGTGATAATATTGATTCATGATATACATGAAATAATCCAATGGACTCAAGCAAATCTAAATTATAACCATCGTGTGGATCTTGTAGAATGCTTGAGAAATTAAGTGGAGCACATAAATAATTCCAATACTCTATTTTTTATTCCATGCTTATTTACTTGTGTATCTTCAAATATGAATATAAAATATACAAAATACCACCATAGCTCATACCAAAATGGAGTGGAGTCATCAAGGTGAACCTCCAATTCCTTCACAATATTTCTTGCTTCACCATACAAGAAATAAGTCTTCAAAATCTATGAGGAAAAGGGTGTCTTCCCTTCATGGAGTCACTAGATGAGGAAAATATACTCAAAGAAAAACCCTCATCAGAATACCATGAAGCATAATATTCAATGTTTTTGGAAATGAACTCTATCCTCAGCAACGACACCAAAATGTTACCTCCCAAATCCTCACTTGGTATAAAAGTATTAAGAATAAGTGTTCAAACTCGAGGGAAACTTTAGGCAAGTTACCACTATCACATTAGTAGCTTTACCTTTCTCACTTTATGCTAGACAAGGTTGTTATAACCCTAAATTGCACCACACATGATTACCTGGCATCAGGCCAACTCATATCCCTTCATTGCCAAAACATCTGTCGAACAACTCTTTGGAAATCCTCTTGTGTCAATGCCCACGTGCCCTAACCCATTACTGCACGCGTGTGCACGCTGGCTGGCACACTACAACCCGCGTGTACCTAACAAAGCACAAAAAAAGGAAATTTTCCAACAAAACAAAAAGATATGGGTCATTTAACTAAAACTCCCAGCCATGCATGGCCGAGGGTTCGTCCAAAACCCTATCTCCTTCTAGCCTATAAAATAAGGGGTAGGGGTACCATTTGGAAAAGGAAAAAATATAGAGAAGAAACTCTGCCCATTTGTGTAATCCATTGTCCCAACCCTTTAGCCTTTCCTCATGCCAAAGGAGATTTAACGCAAAGCAGTTGGAGGACAGAAGAAGAGGAGCCCAGGATCAGGATCAAGGAGCGGTGGCCAGTCTCGACTTTGATTGTAAGTTCATTCATTTTTCAAATAATAAAAGAATACTTTTCCCGTCCCAATGCATGAGTTATCTGTGGTTTGGTTAATTTATGCTTAATTTCTAACCCTCGAGTAGAGAAGTAGCATGCATTCATATTTTTTTGTCTTGATTGCAGGGCATCTTTAGAAGGAGCAATGCAAGCAAGTGGTCAAAGCGCAATGGAGGATCTACATCGAACGTCGGTAACAAGGTTAGTAGTCATTCTCCATGCATGTACTGTGAAAGAGGGGTTTAAGTTTTGGGTTGAAGGTTAAAAAGTAATTTCTTTATGGTCAAAATATCCATGCAAGTCTGACCCTAGTTTGCTAGTCCGTAGGGTATTTTTCCCAACAACAGAATTGGCGACCGTACTGGGGAGAATACTCTTTAGGGTTTCCGGATTTATTTAAAGTTTTTGGGTAGTTTAAAGAATAGGTGTTCTGTTTTTCTTTGCCTGTCTTTTTCTGTTAGGTCTGAGCTAGAAGGGAGCCTAGTTCTTCATACCAGTTTTCCCTGACTTTTGTTTGATGGTAGTTGTCGGGACACACAGAGGTACACCCAGCCTGCAGAAGGCCTACACGTGTGTACCCGCGCCCTATCCTCCTACATCCTGCGTGTGAACGCTAGCTGTAGGGATAACAGTAGCGTGTAGGAGTTAAGAAAACTTTGGAGGCAGTCCACCTCTTCCCTGTCAGAATTATACATTCTCAGGGGGGTTTTTGGAATCCTGTCTGAGTCTTGCTGGTTCATAGTCCTATCTCAAATTGTTTTTTTCGCTTTGTTATTCCTTTCAATATTTTTTCTTTTCTATTAGAAAAATCATCCAAGCCTTCAAGGGACCCTGGTTATCAATACTAGAGGCCTCTTTCAGGTCTGGACTACATGTTTTCATTTTTTTTCTTAGAATTATACATACACGTGGCCTGTACAAGGTCAGCCCGTGTGTACATGCTTCATGTTTCAGCTCAGCGTGCGTTTGCACGCGTGCTGTTTTAGTGACAGTAGCGTGCTTGACAGGCTACTTTTTAATCAGGGTGGGGCAGTCATCCCCTCCTTTGATGAGAAGTATTCCTCTCAGGTGTTTGAGTCTAGGGTTGAACAGTCAGTAGGTTAGGTCCTCTTACCCTTAGCCTGCTTTTATCAGTTTATAGTCACCAGAAAATATAAAAATAAAATTTTGTTTTATGGTTTTTAGACAAGCGTAAGAGTCTTTGTTTTCTTGATTTCCATTGTGTGTCTTTACTCTGATTCTTTGCGATCTACGCTTTAAACCAAAATTTGTTTTTCTTGGTTTTGTGCTTGTTGGTATTTTCCCTTTGTTGCTTTATTAGCACTTAAATAAATAAATAAAAAATCTCTTTTCATTTTCTTCTTTGTTTGAAGAGTGTGTTTCTGCATCATTAGCTAGGGAGAAGTCTTTTGTTTCGTAAGTTTTTGCAGTGCATTTAGAGCATAAGTAGCTCGTAGTTGAGTGAAATTT
>SNQJ01S0090959.1:18921-32840 GCA_010110895.2 Picea sitchensis | reverse complement strand
CAAAGATATATACCCCATTGTTGGTCTTCCGATGTTCCTCCTCCGACGTCATTTGAAACGTCCCTCCCGTTGTTGATATAGCATAAACATCAGAGATACATGGCACATCGTCAGTCTTGCAACGTCCACTGCGGTTCTATGATGTTGCATGTCCGATGCAATGGATGTCTATTTTACGATGAAGTAAACATCAAAGATATAGGCCCCTCATCGGTCTTACGACATCCCCTGTGGCGTCACAGGTGAGACATTCTGGTGTTGTGGTTGCGACGTCCATAGTGGGCTTGGACAATGAAAGTAGAGATAACACATGTCTTCTAGAATCGTCACACAAGTGGCGATATTTTTTCCATTGGTATAACAAGGTCATGTGAAATTACATTTGAGGGGGTCCAATGTTTGTCATTCTCCCGAAAATATAAAGTGGCAATTGCTACAAAGGCGTCGTTAAAAAATTACCCGAATGTACTAGTGGCTAGTTTGGTGATAATCCCAAGGACAATTCACATTAGCTGGTGATGATCCCAATGATGCATGGTGATGATCCATGTTATCCACTACCCTAGGGATAACTAAGGAGATCATGTCTCGAGGCCCACAGGTCCTATACATGGAGTGTCGATAGCTGGATTACTTGAGCATGGCCCTAGAGGGCCCCTCTTTTCTTCAGTGCATCCCATTTATTAGCAGTAGCAACATCCATCCCACTGGCCTAGTTCTGAAGTAGCAGTAAGTCTTGATCCATGAGGTAATGAGTCTGGGTATCATGGTATGTGTCACTCTGATTATTGAATTACTTGAATATGTTGCATTGAATTCTCCTTCATTTCATAACGTTTTCTTGGAAATTATGCTCTTTAACTTGTTCATACCTGGAAGGGTGAGATGATGCTCTAGTAAGTTGATCTCCCTTTATGATCGATTTCCACTAGGTGGGCCTATGAAAGGTCATCGTCTGTTCCCTCCATACTTATGACTTTCCATATTTATTCCTCTCATATCCCCCTACCTTTGTTTGGACATTGGGATTTTCCACACTAGGAATGGTTGTACCTTGTCTTGTGGGAAGAAGGGGCTAAAGGCCCAGAGGGTAAAAGTAGCTAGAAAAAGTTAAAAGCCAAAGATAAAACTTTTGAGATGATTCACCCAAGGATTCTAGAGAAAGTAGTAAAAATATTCTCAGTAAGAAAAGGGAACTCGTAAGAAAAAAAAACACTCAAGGTATTAGTTGGTGGATGGGAGGTCTCATCATGAGCCGACCTATTATGACCATGGGCATGTATCAGTATGACATTACCATCTATCTAGTCACCAAACCAGAGCAGTGGCTCTTGGTGGCATAGCCAAGAGAAAGGGGGTCTCATCACGAGCCAACCTTTTTCATCTCCTTGAAATTCTTGTGGATAACATTGTCACTTCTGGTCACTAAGCCAGGACAATGTCCCTCAACTCTTCCCTTGAAGCATAAAAACAAAAGATCAAAAGAAATGAAGTTAAGAATAAAAGGAAATGAAAGGGCTAGGAAACAATGGCATCTATGATAAGGTGCAACTTTCCCTCTACAAAGGCACCCACATGTAATATTTACATTTCCATGTTATCACTACACTCCATGCCCAAACACTACCCCATGCCACCTCATACACTTACATGACCTGGATTGGTTCTCACCTGGGAAACACCCCAAAATTAAGAAGGATTAGCCCAATAGGACACCCTGTGACCTTCTCCAAACCTGACTTGTTAGATTGCATAACGTCTTTGAGAATTTTTCTAGGTAAAGGGGGGTTTGATGGACATGTTTGGGTAATTTAATTATTGGATGTGATTTACATCTTATGATCCCTGTGACTTATGAACCAATGGAGGGCATACTTGTTGTTACTGCAAGACCTTGCTAGGTGGACAGGTACACATGGGGGAATGATTATCTCAGACCTTAATGGGGATGAAATCCCACAGATGGATGTTGTAACCCCAGCCAGGGGCAAGAAGACATTAGAGATTTGCACTAGGAAGAAAGAAGGACGTCACCTTGGAGGCACCCTGACAGACCTAGACCTAGGGGGATCTTGCTTTTCCACATGGAAGTTGACCTTTGAGAGCCCATGATATCACCATCATGACCCTGGACGTTGTCCATAGCTATGGTTTTCATTTTGAGGGCAAATGTGAGCTAGTTGGCACATGTGGGCATCATCCAGGGCCTTTGGAAGCCAAACGTTCAACATCTGGAGCCCAACGTTCCACCTTAGGGGCTCAACGCCACCCTAGAAGGGCATGACATCACGCTTGGAAGTGTTTTTAGATGCTAATTAATTTTATTTATGTCTAATTTGAATTTATTTGTAAATTGGCCAGGTCGGCCTTTATTTGACCTGAAATTAATTAAAGGTCATCAATTTTGTATAAATAAACATAAAGTACATTCATTTTTATCACAACAAATCCTCACACAAAGGGAGAGGTCTGAAATTTTCGCCCTAGAAGGGATATTGGCTGAAATTGTGAGGCACACTCTTGTATAAGGCTGATTTTTTGCAAGTGGATCAATCTTGGAAGCTTTTATGGTGATCTTGCATGGTATTTTCATGATTATTCTTGGTGCAAGTAGGTAAAATCTTAATTTTTGTCATTTATTGAATGGTTTATGTATGGTTTTATTTGCTCATACAAGATTATGAGATTTCATGGTATACTTAATGCTTGAAGTAAGGAACTTAATTTTCTACTTTCTTACTTTCTATTTGTCAATCTTTTCATTGAATTGATCTAGTAACTAGTGAAACACTAGATCCCTAGTTTCCTAGCACTCTTAAGGTTTTGACCTAGTTATCTTTTCCTAAGTTCTTATCCCACAAAAATCCTAAGGAGAGCAAGGTGCTAGGGCCTAGAATTTCCTACACCCTAGTATCTTGTTTTCTTGAGGAAAATGCATAGGGGGACTTAAGTTACTACTTCTCCTATGCATTCCTCTTGGAATTTTGTTCCCTATAAAAATTGATTTTCAACCTTAGAAGAAGCCATCCACTTGACTCCATAAGCCCTAGAATGAATTAGTTCTATCCTCTCTCTTATTGAATGATTGATTAAACATTCAAACTCTCTTCCTTGAAGATTTTGCTAATTTCTACTAACCCCAAACTAGACTAATTCATTAACTAACTTACTGTTGTTGAAAATAATTTCTATAGCCATACAAATTCATGCTAAATATCCACATTCACCTACATAACTCACACTTAGCTCGTCCAGAAATCACTTGTGACAATTGCCAATCAATCTACTAGATAAACGCTGACTTTGCATGGTGTTTTCTTGCAATTTTGAGCCCTATAATTTTCTGTTGTTACAAAAGATTTCTACAGCCATCTAAATTCAGCAAATTCTCTGCAAAAGTGATATTAAATGATAGCTAAATATTTCCAACTTTGATTGTGACAATTTATTATCAATTTTCCTAGTCAAAGTTACTTTTTCTTGTCTTTTTCAAGCAATTTCAAGGCATAATTTTTGTGGTTGTTACCAAATACTCATTGCTGTTATAAAATGTTACATTGTTGCAACTTTACATCAGCTAGCCCATTTTTTTAAGGTTCATGGTCTTAATAAGCACTAACATCATATTTTGTACTTGAAAGATGCCATATTTTCTTTGTTGTCTTGTTCTGGGCAGATACACTCCATTTTTCACCGTTGCTTCATCCCTTAAATACCTTAAGAACCTTTTGACTTGAGTGACCAATGAGAGAGGGGTTTTCTCGCATTTTTGCCTTAGTCTTATCACACTTTAGGTCACTGGGGACGTCTCTCCTGGGGTAACTTTGATATACTCCAAAATAGGAAGGGGTTTCCTATTAAGGTGACAGTGATAGGTCACCCCCTGTTACGCTAATATTGCATTCACTTGCCTTGGGATTTAAGCAGGTACATAGTGTGCAATAACAATCCCAATGTAGCATATAGACTCCACTCAACCGATCAAACTAAAGTGTCAACTGAAGAGAATATTCTCCTAGATAAATATTCTCCCTAAACTATAGGATACTAAATAGTGACTAATAAACATAGGAAAAAACCTTAGGAAAAAGAAATCCTAGGTGTGTGTGAAGTATCTCCAACAGAGTCTCCCCTCTCTTTCACCATGTCTTCTAGCTTCGTCGATCTATTCCTGTGTGACTTCTTCCTATTGGAAGTTACAAATCATATCCATGAATTTCGTACTGTTGGAAGAATATTCATCTCGTCGGGTAAACTCATCCTCTCGGTGTGGTTCTTGGCACAGAGAACACAACAGTGTTTGTTCTGTTTCAACCATCCCAACTATTTTCAAAGTGTCAGAGGCCTTTTCCTCTTGTTGAGGCCTTAGTTTCCAACATGTGACATCTCTCTTCTTTCTAGTAAACTAAGATATGGAGGTAGATTGATTTCTCTCCACAATAGTCAATCGAACCATGATCAAATTCTATGCTTGGAAAAATTTAGTACTCATCTAAATCTATCTTCTGAGTTAAGAGGGAAATTGGATTAGGAGCATTGCTATTGGAAGTCTTAGTCTTTGCTTCTGCATTGACACGAAGACATTCGAAAGGATCAAACTTTGAGTCAAGCATATTTTCTTCAATCTTTGTTCCAAAGTATTGGGCTTCTTGTCCTTCAGAATAAAGTGGAAATGTCCATCAAAAGCATTCACATAGAGGAGACAAACTGTTGCAGCTGTGGGATGTAAATTTGTCAAAATATGACTGTATAATATGTCGAGCCTAGTGTCAAATTCACTCACTATTTCATTCTCCTTTTTCTTTATCTGATTTAGCTGAGCTACAAGTATCCCATTATATTTTTTTGTTGTCCATCTGTTCTTGAATAATTTGGCAAAATCCTCATAAGATGCTAAGTGATTGTTAGGTATCCCTCTAAACCACCTCTGAGAATATTTGGTCAAATATGAGGCTAGTAGTGTCATGGCTACATCCTGATGTTCCACTTTTGCGTTTTCCATGTCTCGGTCTACATCATAGAGGTGATCATCTTCAGTGGTGACGTTATTTCCTAGAAACTTAGGCAACCATTTGTGAGACTCTTTTGGCATTGTGTTCCGGTATCCAGGGATGGTGGCCATGTTAAGGGGTTATAAAGGTATTTTTCCCAAGGGTGAGGCATTGGAGTAAGGGGAAGGGTACCATGGAAAGTGGTTTTGACAGCGTGAGGCTTGAGGGGATGCCTTCTTTGGTAAAACTTAGAAGGTTTGAACCTCCCTGAGGGAAAAGTATTAAGACAAGACATGTTCTGGGAAGGTGGAATCGTTGGATGAGCTTCAAGAAGAGCTCATCAAAAGTGGAGAGGGAACATCCTTTAGGTGGAGTCGTCATGAAATATAGGGAAAGAATTTGATATTTCCAAAGTGTCGCTAGGGTTCAGAAGAGGATTCAAAATCCTCCCCTGCAACAGTGCCAAAATGTTATCACACAAGTTGTAGGTTGGGAAAAGCCTGACCCAACCACAAAATGGTGACAACTAAGAGAACAACTACCCACTTTCACCTTAGGCAAGTATTCTCGTCACTTTAGAGATGAAGTAATCACCTCAAGGAGGGAATCTTGGTGACCCTGGGGGAAATGATATGGAATATGAAGAGATGAAGAGGAGTCCCCCTATAGGTCAATGATGGAATATGAAAATGGATTGAAAAGAGTCTCGTAGATGGTAGAAGATATGCAAAAATGTAGTAGAATTTCCAAGTTGTGATTGTACCTGCCCAAGACACAAGGAAAACAAAGGTACAAGCCCAATATTATGTTGGAAAATAAATTTAAGCTTGTTGTCCCTAATTGCAGCAATACACAATAATATATATCAGCAATAAAATGATAATGAGAGGTGCAAATAAAGATGCTAAAATTCTAGTTGAGACCTCCCTCTAAGTCATGTGGATGAGGTGTCGTGGATGAGGGGAAGAATTTTGGGCATGGGGTTCATGAAATACAAGGGGTTGTAGTGTCTCACTTATGGGTGTCTTTTTAGAGGGTGTGTTGCACCTTCATTTTCAATGCAACCTTTTTCCAAGCCCATTTCTTTCCTTTTATTCTCTTAGGATGCTTCCAGGTTGAAGCCAAGGTGGGGATTCTACCTAAGCATGAAATTTTTTTCCCAACTTGACTCTACCCTGGTCACATCATGCTTCCCCAAGTTGGAAACATGTGTGGGGATTCGACCTAAGAAATAAAAATAGTTCCCACACATGGTCCTCCCTGGTTGGCATTTTTTTATTAGTCATTTTTCTATGGGTCCCATTAGATTTTTATGAGAGAAATTTCATTGTCCTAGATATCCCTCGGTGAGAATATATAAGGTTAATGGTTTGTGTTTTATATTTTTTCCAGCTGCAAGCCTTTGGGCCTTCCTCCCCTTCCTCCCATGAAGTGAGGGACAACCCCTTCTTGGGTTAGTATACCTAAAAAACCCAAAAGGTGAGGAGATGAGGGTATGAAGTGTGGAAAGTGAAAAGTATGGTCGAGAATGGAACGATGACTCGTCAAAAGGACCTCCCAGTAACATAAATATCCCTAAGGGTGACCCACTTAGTAGGGCACAATGTCAACCAACAAAGTAAAACATGGAAAAGAGCATAATGTCCAAGAAAATGTCACATAATCAAAAGGAGTAATAGATGCAACAAAATCAAATGCCTCAAATATTGAAATGACAGTCACCATAATACCTGAATTGTACCTCATGGAGAAAGACCCAATTTCTTCTAGAGGCCAGCTGATGTGGTGGATAGCGTCGTGATGAAACTAAGGCTATGGTAGCGAGGCCAGTCTCTATCTGTGCAAGTGGACATTGCTAGTCAAGATGTCTCTCGGTACTCCATGTCTGCAACCTGAGGGCCTCGAGAGATTGTCTCCTTAGTTATCCCTAGCAGTTGGGGATAACAGGTCCAATGTTGTCGTATCTCACGATATCTAGTGAATTTCAAATTATTTCATATTTTTGTCACACCTTGGTTTCATATGTAAAGGATTTATATGCACTGTTCTATTTTTTTTATATATATGCCCACTTGATTTATGTTGTGAGGAGATATTGTGGTGTAACCTTTTGTATGGATGATTATTTATAAGAACTTGTGTATATTATATATACATGTCTACACAATATTTTGCAAAAATAATTCTATTTTGATTTTTTCGGCAGTATTTTATATTTTTAAATACAAAGATGTAAAATATATGGAAACAATCTAAGGATCATGACCAATAGGAAGTAACTTGTTGAATTTTTATGCTTGATCAACTTGATAACATTCTATTTAATTTTGCATAGCATAAACATCATGAAGCATAAACCCTAAGCATTAATTGCAACATATAATTATTCAAGATCACAAGATGATAACCATGCACAAAATTCACAAGAGATATCCTGGGAAACCCTTCTTCACAAGGGAGAAAAACCCAACAACAACCTTTCACTAGAAAATATATAGTCCAAGAGAAACTACAATGACCAAGAAGAAGTGCGCTAGAATCCCAAGAGGCTAGCGCTATACAAGAGAGAGAAAGTGATCCAAGTGTGTTATGTCAAAATGAGAGACAATTCTCTCAATTTATACAAATCTAATGAGAACTATTTCCTTTCCAAAAGGTGTCTCTTCATCCAGACTGACTTCAGCATATTAGGTCTTCTACACAAGACGTTGGGATTCTGATGGGTCTTCTGCACAAGATGTTCAACTTCTTCTTTTCTCTGGCCATCATAGTGAAAGGTTGCATCAATATGTCACACATGGCCGCACCCAGTGTGGATGTTCTCATCTCTTCTAGGGGCTACAACCCACTAGAGAAAGTCATCATCATCGTCAAGGGATGCTCCCTCATGATGTGTCCACTTGGTCAACTCCCAAGTGACATGTAGGGATGATTTTAAGGATGGGAATTTATTTTAAAATGTAGAAAMCTTGGCGAATTTTACTAATCCTTCATATGCCAACTATAAATGTTTGGCGGTATTTTTGTAAAAATATTCAAATTTCTAAGGATTTTATATAGTTTCTATAAAATTTTGGCGATTTTTAAGGTAAAATAATTTTATCCTATAGAATTTAGGAAAGTCATTTTTAGAATGGCGAATATTTTTTTGGGAAAAACCATGGAAAATTAGCCCATGAGCGAAATTTAACCACTAAAATAATTCTTGGTGACATGTCCACATGGTCTACTCCCATGGGACGTTGGGTTCCCTCCCATGACAACTTGTCACTCCTATGACAAGTGTCATGCTCAACTCAGTCTCATAGGAGCGTTCAACCCAGCCCGATATGGGGAGAAGATCATGGGAATCCCCACAGATCAACCCAAATCCACCCGGGGAGAAGACCCATCTCAGGTCAACCCAACCCAAAAAAGATGAGGAGAAATCCAGTCTCAGGTCAACCCGGCTCAGTCCATCGGGGAGAAGATAGGGGGAAGGCACAGGTCAACCCAACCCACTTCTCTGGGGAGAAGACCTGAAGAATGTCTCACAAAGTTGCAATCATCAACACTCCCTCTTAGTAGGAGGGACATTCTCTGTCACACCAAGTTTATCACAAAAGTACACGAAGGGCTTGGTGAGTACATCTACAATCTGCTCATTGGTAGGAAGGTATTCCAATCGAACTGCCTTCCACTACACAATATCACGAATATAGTGATACTTGATATCAACATGTTTGGTACTGTCATGAGATATTGGATTATCTGAGAGCTTCACATAGCTCTGGTTGTCACAATGACGTATCACGATGGGCTCCAACATCTGACTAAACAATCCTACAAGGAGTTTGTGAAGCCACACTGCTCTGTGCACTGCCATACATATTGCAATGTACTATGCTTCTGTACTACTCAGGGCCACAAAAGTTTGTTTCCTGCTGCACCAAGAAACCATGGTAGATACTAGGCTGAAGCAACATCCAGAGGTGCTCTTTCTATCAACTATGCTTCCAGACCAATCTGAATCGACATATCCCTACAATCTCATGTCGATACTAGAAGCATATCTGAGGCCATATCCAAGGACCAACTGTGCCTCATAAGTATCTCAACACATGCTTCACAGTCACTCAATGTATCTACTTCGACTGACTCATGAACTGGAAAAGTGCATTCACTACATAACAAATATCAAGTCCGGTATTAACCAAATACATTAGTGATCCAATCAGTTGTCGATACATAGTCGGATCAATCAAGTTTGAATCGAAAGAAGATTCACTCAACTTCTTCAGATTCATCACCATTAGTGTGGTCATGGACTTATAGTCTGTGATGCCAAATCTCCTCAAGATCTCAACTATGTAATTCCCTTGACTTAGAAATATCTCACCAGTTCACTGCCATACTTCAAGTCCCATGAAGTAATGCATCAATCCGATATCCTTCATCTCAAATTCAGAAGCCAACTCATGCTTGCACCAAGTAATGAGATGCTCTGCTCTGGTGAGGAATAAGTTGTCAACATACAGAATCAGAATCAGGGATTCACCATTGTCAAATTTGCAGTACAGGTTGGCATCATCAACACTCTTGCTAAAACCCAAACTCATCAGATATCCATCAATCCTCGCATACCAAGCACAAGGGGTATGCTTGAGTCCATATAGAGATTTCTTTAACATGCACACATGGGAATCCTTCCCTGTAATAAAAAAGACATCTGGTTGATCGATATATACCTCTTCCTCAATATCACCATTGAGAAAGGTTGTCTTCAAGTCCCTTTGATGTAGTCTCCAACCCAAGGCTGAAGCAAGTGCAATAATCGTCTGAATGGAGGTGTATCGAGAAACAGGAGAAAAAGTCTCCTCATAATCTAATCCCTCCACTTGAGTGAATCCTATGGCCACAAATCTTTCTTTGTGTTTCTCAATGCTCCCGTTAGCTGCATGTTTTATCTTATAAATCCACTTGGCAGTCACCACAGACTTCCCTTTGGGCCTTGGAACAATGTCCCACACATCATTTTTCATGATGGATTGATACTCCTCCATAGTGGCATCCTACCATACTAGCTAACTAGATGCCTCCTCATAATTGGAAGGCTCATAATCAATGATGTGGCCCATGGTTGCTATATAACTTGAGAATCTCTGGGGTCTCTTACTTTCTCTGAAAGTACCGCGAGGAGTTGTATGTCCCTCTACCACCTACAAGGTCTGATGATCCCTGGCAGGTCTTTTTCGACCCACTTTAATCTCTCTAGGAACATCAATAGGATGTAAGGGCTCAATAGGATCAACAATATCAATAGGCTCAATAGTCTCTACTGGCTCGTCTGGCTCTCTTTATACTGTTGGAGTATGAGGCGGGGAAGACACCATCTCTTCTTCTCTCTCACTGTCAATTTCTATGCGAGACCTTCTCGATTTTCTGAATGTAACTTCCTCCTCAAAGGAAACATCTCGACTCACTTCGATATGTCTCTGACTTGTGATGTAGATCCGATATGCCTTCGATGATTCAATGTACCGAACAAATGTGCCCTTCCTGCCAGAGGGTTCTAGTTTTGATATTTTCTCCTTGGGTACATGAATGTAGATTGGACACCCAAATATCCTGAAGTTTCCTACTTCAGGCTTAACTCCAGAGAAGGCCTCTTCGGGAGTCATGTTCTTCAAAATCTTGTGAGGACTTATGTTCGTCACATATACTACAGTCATGGATGCTTCTGCCCAAATAAACATCGGTAAACTCTGATCATGGATCATTTCCTTGGTTTCTTCCACAATAGACATGTTCTTCCTTTCTGCAACTCCATTTTGTTGAGGGTTGTAAGGAACATTGTACTCCCTCTTGATCCCCGCCTCAATATAGAAATTAATGAAACACTTGGAAGTATATTCTCCTCCATTATTTGATCTCAAGGTCTTTATCTTCCTTCTGGTTAGGTTCTCAATCTGAGCTTTAAATTCTTGGAATCTGTCAAGGACTTCTTTTGACTCCTTGGATTTCAAGAAGTAAATCCATGTCTTCCTTGAGTAATCATCAATGAATATCACATAGTAGAGGTATCCACTCAAGGAAGAAATTGTCATAGGTCCACACAAATCTGAATGTATTAGATCCAAGATTCCTTTGGATATGCTATCACTACTGGAAAACATCCCCTTGGCATTATTTCCAAGAGCACAACCTCTGCAAATGCCATCATGTTCAACATGAAGTGGTGGAAGTCCAATCACCATCTTCCCTAGAGTGGGAAGAGCTCTGTAATGCAAGTGAGCAAGTCTTTTGTGCCAAAGCTCACTTGGACTGATAGAATCATGTACAAGTACCTGAACTGGATGAGCTATCAATTTGTACAAGCTGTCTTCTCAAACACCAATTACACTAGTTGAATCCATACTAGATTTCTTGTGCCGTGCAAGAACGTTTCCATAAGAGAAGGAAACCTTGTAGTCTTTGTCCTCTAACGCTGAAATACAGACAAGGTTCCTTCTCATTCCCGGTACAAACAATATGTTAGAGCAAAAAATTGACATTGCCAAAATTTCATCTCCCTGCTTCATTTTGTGCCCAAATCCCCCTAATTTCTTGTCATCTCAAAGCATGATGTTATTACTGAAATCGAGTTTGTCAAATTCTTGAGTTTCTCATCAAAATTGCGCAAACTTTGCCAAATCTTTCAACACATAAAAAAATTCATTTGGTGACTCTCTATAACTCTTCCTTGGCTTGTGAAGTTTTGTTAAAAATAAATTTCTTCGTAATTCGTAATTCCCTTGCCTAAGCTCTATTATTCTTCAAATGAAGTAAAAATATGAAAATATTATTATTCTATAAACTACCTCTATTTTTCTACATATCTTCCCTTTACATACTACTTGTTTTCTTACCCATCTACCAAACGTCAACCTCGCATACCATATGTCAAGTTTTCACCTAACAACGAAGTCATTACCCAATTGTCCCTTCATTTTTCAGATCAACTATGGTCAGGCATATCGGTTATTGCAATTTGCGTGATGTTTAACCATGCCTTAACATCTCGTGGTCACAGTTCCACTTAGCCGTGGTTCCATTTCGAGACTTCGGTCACGTGATAAATTCATTTCTGTTTCAAAACTTAACCCGAAGCCGAAGAGCCGAAGTCATGGTTCCTCACTCTAGTTTCCGTTTCAGTCAGCCTTGTTTCTTCGTCTTCTCTCTTCAGAAGAGTCGAGATATGTGGTAGCAGAGCATGAATAATAAGTGTATGATCTCTGAAAGCATGGAAGGTGCTCTAGATGACAATAAGATAAATGGAAAACAGGTTCATAATTTGGTTTACCAGTCGTGGCAGTTAGGAAGCACCAAGTGCAAGTGCCAGCATGCATTTATCAAGTGTCAATAAGAATGTTCAAGTGCTGAAAACACATACCTAATGTCATAGATCCACGATCGATTGGAGGAAATGAACTGTTATTCAGTTATGTACCAGTTATTCCACCACTAAGTTTGTATGGCATGCCTTTTCTAGTCGCAGTGGAAGTGTCATCAATGATTGTAAATGCTCTTGGGAAAATGATATACCGGGAAAATGAAGAAGAATTTCCAAAAACCGCAACATGGGTTTTGTCCGGGATAGCCCCAATTGACTGACAGACGAGAGGATTTGCGAAATTTTGATCAATTTATGATATCTCATGGTTTTTCTTAAGGGAATTCACCCATATTTCGTGTGGCCTTGATTGATATACATCCAAGTAAAAATGGAGCGCCCAATTGTTACACTTCGTGCTGACATGGATGCCTTACTATTGTATATTTTTTCAGTAAAGTGCATGAATGATGATAAAATATTCAATGTCATTCCAAACAAACTTAGATTTGGAGGCACGTTTCAAAGCCTTACATCTAAAGGGATTTCTAAGTTAAAGAAAATAGTCAAAGAGATTATAGAAAATCGGGATGTTTTAAATGGGTGTGCAAGATTTATTGAGTTTAAAGAAGATAAACGCTTTGAATATCCTCCCCCTATCAATCACAGAAGTTGTATAATCATGTTAAAAAATTGAAGAATTTTTGCTTGAGGCACATAATGTCAAGTCTGCAGATCCGGTAATGGTAGTAGAATATTTTTCATTGTATATAAAGATAACACTAGATAAATATTGCAATGTCGAAACTAAAAGGCATGAGAGAATAATAGAGTTGCTCAATATTTACATTCCAACAATGAACAAAAATTTGTTAGAAAAAGTACAAAATGAACTGCTTTCCCAATATGAGTCAACTTTTGGAGAAGGCGCATCTTCATTTTCTTAATGCTTCTACTGTTCAAATATTTCATTGGAGGTCATGAGAATGCTATGGCATGTTGATCTGAGGCTCCTTAATTGTGAGGCTTCTGTTGGATTACTGAGAGGGGAGGTGAATCAGTAATAGAGAAATCTAATCCTTTTTAACCATATAATCCAAGTGTTATATCATTGTAGCATTATCATCCAATAAATGTAGAGTAAATAAAAAATGAAAAAATGAAGAACCATACACATACACAGACACCAGTGTTTTACGTGGAAACCCAAAGCGAAAGAAAACCACATAATGTGTTTTTGTATATGTCTTGAAGAATTACATTCATTGAAAGCACCAAATTCCTTTGTTTTCCAGCTGCAACTAGAAGGAGGCTCCACCCCCCTAGTTTCTCAAGCTACAACCTGAGGGAAGCTCCAACTCCCCAATTCTCTGGCTACAACCAGAAGGAGGCTACAACCCCCTAAGTTCTCCAGCTACAACCGAAAGGTGGCTACTGTAATGTCCCCAAGGCCGAGCCCTTTATAAACCTGATGTATGAAACAAATTATACATATGTGTTATAGGCTGGTGAGCCGAGTTCCTATAAGCTGTAGGCTTATGTGTTTGTTAGGCCAGGGAGCCTAAGTGTTGAAGGCC
>SNQJ01S0090959.1:1834-17735 GCA_010110895.2 Picea sitchensis | reverse complement strand
CCCATGAGGGCTTTCACCATAAGGGGACCACTTTGGAGCTCATCCATTTGTACTTCTTATCAACTATGATAAGACAATAATGAGTCATATTTACATCAAACAAACTTGGGTCCGTTACCGAAACCTTTGTGTTACCAGACTTTCTTCAAGGGTTGACAGTAATGAAAACCAACCTTAAACAACAATCTCCCACTTTGACATTGATGGAAACACTGATGCAATATTGAAATCATTTCATGCAATACTGAATTCATATCACTCATGCTCCCCCTAGAACCATGTCTATTTCCTCTGCATTTATGTGATCATTTCTCCCCTTGGAATCATGCCTCTGTCCTCTGCATCTGATAAATATCTCCCCCTTTGTCATCAATGGCAAAGGTATCTTTCCATCCGGGGATGCTCCCCCTAACTGAGTTGTCCTCTTTATGGTGCTTCCTCGTGTACATCTAAGACATATAAGATAAGCATTCAAAAACACTCATTTTGGAGTAGAAATAACTTCGAGTCTCTGGCGAAGATACTCAAAGGCTTCCCATGGAAGTGGTTTTGTAAAGATGTCTACCACTTGTTCTTTTGTGCCCACATACTCAACTCTGATGTTCTTTTATGCAATTTGTTCCTGTAGAAAGTGATATTTGATTGGAATGTGCTTCATCTTGGAGTGCATCACCGAGTTATTTGAGATATTGATGGCTCTTGTATTATCACAATATATTGGAATGGGCTCCTCATACTCAACTTGTATATCTGTCAGAGTTTGTTTCATCCAAAGAACTTGTGTGCAACATGTTGCTGCTGCAATATACTCTGCCTTGGTTGTAGATACAGATATTGATGATTGTTTCTTTCTTAGCCATGATACTAAACACTCACCCAAGTAGAACGTTTCTCCACTGGTGCTTTGTCGGTCATCAATACAACCTGCCAAATCTGCATCTCTGTCGGCAATAAGTGATAGATCCTTTCCTTTTGAATACCATAATCCAAACTCTTTTGTTCCTTTGAGATATCTGAAAATACTCTTCACTATTAATACATGTGATTCCTTTGGTGCTTCTTGAAATCGTGCGACCTGTCCAATTGCCTCCATTACATTTGGTCTAGATGCTTTCACATATAGTAGGCTACCAATCATTGACCTGTATTTCCTCTGATCTGTAAACTTTGAATCATCATCTTTGCTTAACTTGCAACTGGTTTGCATGGGACTGATAATTGATTTGCAATCTTCCATTCATAACATCTTTAGCATTTCTCTGATATACTTGGTTTGAGAAATAAAAATTCCTTGGTTGCTTTGACATATTTGAAGTCCTAGAAAAAATGATAGTTCTCCAAGTAATGACATCTCAAATTCATTCTGCATATCCTTTGCAAATTTCTGGCTTAACTCGCCATCCTCACTACCAAAAATAATATCATCAACATAAACTTCAATTAATAAAATACTATCTTGACTTACCTTGATGTAGAGGTTGTTGTCTGCACTTCCTTTTCTGAACCCTGCCTATTGTAGATATTTATCTAGTCTAGAGTACCATGCTCTAGGAGCCTGTTTTAGACCATACAAAGCCTTCTTTAATTTACACACATAATCTGTGTTATCTAACAATTGAAATCCTTCTGGTTGTTCAATATAGACTTCTTCTTCAAGTTCCCCATTCAGAAAAGATGATTTTACGTCCATCTGATACACTTTAATATTTTTGGAGCATGCATAAGTTAAAATAAATTGGATTGCTTCCATTCTGTCAATTGGGGAAAATGTCTCTTCAAAGACGATTCTTTCAACCTGTGCATATCCTTTACATACCAATCTAGCTATGTTCCTTGTAACCTGTCCATAGTCATTCAATTTATTCATGTATACCCACTTTGTGCCGATCACATTCTTATCCTTTGGTCTTGGAACCAATTCCCAAGTGTCATTTTTATCTATTTGATCCAATTCTTCATCCATGGCCTTATTCCAAAATTCATCCTTGCCGGCCTCTTCAAAACATGTTGGTTCAATCATAGATGTGAGTGCTAGGTGCGTTTGTTCTGGTGAACGCATTCTTCTTCTAGTTTCAACTCTTGCATATTTTTTTTCGATAATCTGATCTGAAGGATGAATCTTCTGTACTCGTCTACTAGGTGTCTTTGGAGACACCTGTTGAACTTGTTCTTCTTCTTCTATCAGATCCTCTTCATCTTCCCCTTCTTTTTCATTTTTTGTTTCTTCTTCGTAAAGTTGTTCCATTGATTCATTTTCTTCTTCCTTTAATTCTTGTCTACATGTTTCATCAATTTTTACATTGATGCTTTCCACAACTTTTTTCAATCTCAGATTGTAACACTTGTATGCTTTCCTTGTACTTGAGTAACCAACAAGTACTCCTTTGTCCACACGAGAGTCAAATTTCTCATTCTCCCATCTTCTCTTTTTATGTAGCATTTGCTTCCAAAAACTCTGAAGTGCTTCACATTTGCTAGTCTTCATTTCCATATCTCGTAGGGAATTTTGTCAGTGTTGTTTCTGAGCATTACTCTATTTTGAATGTGAAATTTTGTATGCACTATCTGTGTCCAAAAGATATCTGTCAATTTGGAATCGATTAGCATTGTTCTAGCCATTTCTTGTACTGTCATGTTCTTTCTTTCAACAACTCCATTCTGTTGAGGTGTCCTAGCAACGGAGATTTTTTTTTTATTCCATGACTGTTGCAGTAGTCCATAAATTTCTTTGAAGTGAACTCTCCTCCATTATCAGATCTCAAGCATTTGATTTTTTAATCCATTTCATTTTCAACCATTTCCTTGTAGATATTGAAGTTTTCAAAAGCTTCTGACTTGTTCTTGAGAAAGAAAACTGCAGTCATTCTTGTATAATCATCAACTAATAACATATATTATTTCTCACCTTTTAAACCCTTTGTTGTAGTTGGTCCAACTAGATGAGTATTCACAATTTCTAGTGGTCTTGTTGTTGAATATTCCTTTGATTTGAACCTGGTCTTTGTTTGATTTCCGTGTTGACAATGCTTGCATAAAGTGTTGGTTGGTCTTGTGATCTGGGGCATTTCTCTGACTTCTTCTCTTTTGAAGACTTTGACAAGGTTATAAAAATGTATGTGACCCATTCTTATGTGCCATAGACAACTTTCATCTTCCTTTCCTAGACAACACTTTTCATTTCCAATTTCACTTAACACATATATGTTGCTTGAAGTTCTCACAACTGTAGCAAACAATTTTCCTGAACCTTTTTTTCTTATCTCGCACTTTTGTGAATCGAAAGTAACTTTATGACCTTGGTCACACATTTGAATCACACTTAGAAGATTATGTTTCATATCTTCTACTAGTAGAACATTGCCTGCCTTTCTATTCTTGTTCCCAATTATGACTATGTCTTTTCCAATGATTTTAGCTGAATCATCATTTCCAAAGGAGACTGATCCATCTCTTTCCTTTCTTAATGTAAGAAACTCGTCTCTATCACCTGTCATGTGTTTTGAACACCCGATGTCAACATACCAACCACATTTCTTTTTCTTAGCTTGTAGAGCGAGTGTGCATTCTTCATTGTTGTACTGATTCTGCTTTCTTATCCATGTCCTTTTTTGAGGTTCCTATCTATGATTGTTGTTGTTCTGTTGTGGTTCTCTAGGAGAGATTGTCATTCTGCAATGTTTGGCCATGTGTCTAAAGTTGTTACACTTGTAGAATTCCACTTCAGTACTCAATGATTCAAACATGTTGTAATTTCTTCTTTGTGTTTCACTAGGCCTTTTTGAATAGCCCTTTTGTGTATGACTTTCAAAGTGTTTATGTTCCTATTGTTAGCTCTAAAATTTATAGCTTTATGTCCAAAATTATTACATGCATAACATAAAACAAATAAGATAGTTTGATACCTGGGAGTTGAAGATCTTTTGAAAGGAGGTGCTCTTATGAATCCTTCTTCTTTCTAAGACCTATTTGTTTATATCGGCCATTGATTATGAAATATGAACCTTCTCGGTGGAGGAGTGTCCCTGTAATTTTCTTTGTAGACCTTCCTATCCCCTTTGATTGCTTCTGCATAGCTTTTTGGATATGTTTCTTGTTTTGTTGTTTTGGAGCTTGATCCCTTTTATGTCTGATTGTATCCAAGTACGTACTTGTCATGATTAGGCCTTTGACCGTTGATAATGTCATTCAAAACTTTTGAGTTGTTCTACATATTTTTCTTTTAAAGATCCTTTCTTAATGTGACAATTTATGCTTCCAAATTTTCAATGATCTTGTTTCTTCCTTCTAGTTGTTCCTTGAGTGCTTCTTCAATTCTTTTATCTTCTTCAATTTGAACCTTCAAATTTGTGATCATTTTTTCTAATTCCAGAGTGTCTTCTTTCTTGTCTAGTTCTGCTTGTAGCTTCTTGTTTTTCCTATTTTTCTCTTCTGATAACTTCTATGACACTCATCAATTCCTCTCAGTAGTCAAATTTTGCCTCTTCAATTTCTTCTTCGGCTTCTTCATATTCTACTTCGGAGTCTTGTTTATCAGAGTCTTATACTACCATGAATAGAACTCTTTATGTCTCACTGTCACTGACTTCATCTTCATCTAATGATGAGATGTCTTCTTTGGTGCATAAGATTTTCTTGAAAACTTTCTTTGTGGTTCTTTTGCCTTTATCTGTTTGTTTGCGTTTTGAGTCACCATCATCATTTCTCTTTTTCTTATGAGGACATTTATTAGCAAAATGACCAATACCATCACAATTAAAACAAATTAAAGGAAGCTTACCTCTATACCTACCGTCAGTTCCCTTGTTCATTCTTCTGACAAAGTTGGCCACTTATTCATCATCTTTCGAGACGTCACTATTGTTTCTATGTTCTTTTTCTTGTTTCTTTCCCTTTTGTTTTGATCTTTTGGATGATTTGAAGGTTTCTTCTTTTACTTCCGGATTTTCCTGTTCTATTCTCATTTCATATGCTATGAAGATTCCATGTAGTTCATCCATGCTTATTGAGTTTAGATCTGATCTTTCTTCTAGTGATGATATCTTAGGGTCAAATCTCATAGGAAGAGATCTTAGTACCTTTTGAACAATTATCGATTCTTTGATTTCTTCTCCCAATACCATGATTGCATTTACTCTTTCATCGACTCATAAGAAGTAAGCTTCAATATTCTCATATTCCTTCATTTTTAGTTGTTCGAACTGACCTCTATAAGTTTGAAGCTTTGTTGCTTTGACTTTTGAATCTCCTTCATAAATATTTTGAAGTTTGTCCCAAATCTCTTTAGTGGATTTACAATGTGCAACTTTGGTGAATACCGTTTCACAAAGAACATTCAGAAATGCATTTGTGGCTTTGGAATTATTCTGACCGAGTTTCACTTCTTTGTCATTTGTTGGCGGAACTGCCGGTAATGTATATCCATCTACAATTGATTGTCAAATTTAAAATCCTTGTGCATGTATATATGTCTTCATCCTTATGCTCCAAAATGCATACTTTTGTCCATCAAACTGTGGTATTCCATTTTTATAGAAGTTGTTTCTCTCCATGATCTACCTTTCAGTGGTTAAATTGATTTNTTGGATTACTGAGAGGGGGGGGTGAATCAGTAATAGATCAATCTAATCCTTTTTAACCATATAATTGAAGTGTTATATCAATGTATAATTATCATCCAATAGCTGTAGAGTAAATAAGCAATGAACAAATGAACAATCATACACATACATAGTACACCAGTGTTTTACGTGGAAACCCAAAGCGGGAGAAAACCACAAAATGTTTTTTCTTATATGTCTTGAAGAATTACATTCATTGGAAGCGTCAACTTCCTTCGTTTTCCAGCTGCAACTGGAAGGAAGCTCCAAACCCCTAGTTTCTCAGGCTACAACTTGAGGGAAGCTCCAACTCCTCAAGTCTCTGGCTACAACCAGAAGGAGGCTACAATCGCATAAGTTCTCTGGCTACAACCGGAAGGTGGCTACAACCACCTGTCCTTGCCCCATCCAACTGCCCTGACGTATAAGTAGAATGACAGAACCACTGTCACACTGTCACTGTGAGATATACCATTGTACAACAGTATCAACCTGTACCACTGGCCTACATCCAACCTGTACAAATTCTATGTAATCAATATGTACCTGAACTGAACATGTATCAACAAAATACAACAGGTACATGACCTGTAGTGCTGCAGCACTCATATGTATGCACCCTATCTATTATGCAACCCACATATGTATGCGATCAAACTATTATGCAGCCTGCATATGCCTTCTGAAAACTAGGGTTTTCTTTTTCTTGAAACCTTCTGACCCTCTGTAACTTTTTCACATAGATCTGTAGCCTGTCATTGTATCCAGATTGTAAGTGTACCTTGTACATGCATCCACATGCCAAAATTTTACCCAAAGAATATATATCTCTCTCGATTCATGTGACATATAGGTGTGTGTAATCATGAACAATTATAATAACCCTCACATGATCTAGTAATCAAACCATTTCTGATATTCAGCCTCTCAATACATCAACCATTTCACAAATACAAGCTCTCAACCATGTACCACAAAAACCCTTATCCATATGCCAAGAAATACAAGATGTGCCTCAACAAGAAGTATCAATGATAAATATACCAGCACTATATTTCTATAGATCTGACTTATGAAGAAGATCCCATGCAACCACTAGTATCTCTAGAAAGAATCCTCAAATCTCCATAACCATTTCTCATGCATACATCAAAATCCAACTTTTCATAGAAATAAGACATACATTTTGAACCAATGGATAGATTTGACGTATCTGAGCACTGTAGACCTTCTTGGGAGCTTGATATCAGAATCTAGAACCTCTACATCTTCATCTCTTCAAGTTTCCATGGATTTACTAACATGTACACACCCTAATACACTGTCAGCCCGCGTACATACGCACCCTAATACACCGTCAACCCACGTAATGTACGCACCCTAATACACTGTCATCCCGTGTATGCCTCAAAAAATAGGGTTTTTAGTATTCACTGTAATTTTGAGAATTTTTCCGTCAACCCTTCGTACTACCTCAAACTTTCGCAACTTCAAATGTAACAATGAGTACTTACAATAAGCCTCACACAACAAAAGATATTCAATATGTTCAATTGTAATTAAATGAGAGAGTTTTGCCTCTTATTTATACTTTCATGTAGCATTACACTTTCCTTATTTTAGGGAGTTCTCCATTTACTTTATTATTTAAATAATTTATTTTGCAAACACTTTGACTTTTAGGGGCTTCTATATGACTCATGAGGGTTCTCCAACTTCATATGGCCATAACTCTCTAACCGTGCGGAGTTATGCGACGTTCCACATACCACTGGAAATGACATGACAAGCATTATCCATATAGGATAGTTTCACTGACAATTTCACTGACATTCATCTCATTATTCCACAATTGATCATGGGTTCTCTAACCATACTTCTAAGATAACTCAGACCACAAAGCGTCTTCCCATGAGGGCTTTCACCATAAGGGGCCACTTTGGAGTTCATCCCTTTGTACTTCTTATCAACTATGACAAGAAAATAATGAGTCATCTTTACATCAAACAAACTTGGGTCCATTACCCAAACCTTTGTGCTACCAGACTTTCTTCAAGGGTTGACATCACTGACAACCAACCTTAATCAACAACTTTAGAATACAAACTCTCTAGTTCTTAATCACATTGATATTGTATCGACTGCATTTGAGAAATTGGTTCTCTAGGAGCACAAGAGTTTAACAATTATAATGTTACAATCCTTGTGGCCAATTATTAAAAACCAGTTTCCATAAAAAACATACAAATTCCATGATTGCAGATGAGAGAGCCCTTTGAAGATGGAGCAGTTTCTTTACGTAATTCAGGTGGAAACATTTGATTGGAAGACAATATAATAATTATAGTAGAAGAAAAATACTTTTCAAAGAATGAAGGCAACAAACAGGTCAAAATTTTGAGAAATCTAGAGTCTTCTTCAATGATAGGAAAGACAAATCCAAATTTGAAGGAATATTGTTTGGGCATCAGTTGAACAAGTAGTTCCACATTACACGGTAGAGTATCAATAATTGAAGAAATTATTCCCCTTTTCAGACAACAGGTGGCAGAGCATAGTGTAAGAGGAATCCAAAACACCTATTTGAAGACATTCAACTTCAACTATCCCTGATTCCTTGCAAAGAGATTGTAGATTATTTTTATTTTTAAGATGTTGTTATGATTGTTTTCGGAGATAGATAAAACATATTTTTGGTTGTTATGAGGGATATTTAAACTATTATTTTTTAATGTAAAAGAGAGGTCAAATTACCAAGAGCCTTTTGGGAAAGAAATGTAATCAGAGGTTTTTAAAAATATTTTGCAGAGCTTTGGAGATTCTTAGACTTCGTGTGTTAAATCATGTGCTTCTTATGATTTGTGTCTTATCTCCCATTTTTACATTTATTCTCTTTCTTCTGCTCATTCTCTCATTTATGTTGTAGTATCAATAATGCAGTACAACCCTTGCTGCGGAAAATTTAAAAGCACTTATTTGAACCTAGTATTTCATATGTTTTGTTGTGAACAAAACAAGACCTGAGTTCAAATATTAATGCTTATTTTCTAAAGAACTAAATGCAATATGAGTGAGTTGAATGTTAGTTACTATATCAAATAGAAAACCAGATTTATCCTTGCTAGGTACTTGATTTTTGGTTCGGTTTTGTTCATCCAAGTTCTTCTATCCATCCTTATGATTTTAAATGGATTTAGAAGACAGAGTCATGCCTCCTTTGCTCTGATTTGTAATTGTTAAAATGATCATTTTACCTCAGATCCAAAATAATCCAAGGACTGATCAATCGACCATTTTTGTGTTGTTGAAAAAGTGCTAGGATTGGCTCTATTGCAGCCTAGAGTCAACTCTAGCGACAACATTTTTTGGTGCCATTGTCGGGGACGGTTTTCAAGGTCTCTATCTTCCTTGAGGGAACGACAAAGATTAGATATATTTCTTGATGGTGAACAAGGGATATGAATTCGACTGGCTTTGATCATTCACTTGGCGACCTCATGGTCAAAAGAATCAATATGATTCATTGGCAACTCCACTGGTATCCAGATGTCAAGTTCCTTCACTGCTTGAATCACTGCAAGGTTTTCTCCTTTGATTTTTTCTACTTTTCTTGGTTTTCCAAATGTTGTTCTAGAGGTTAAAGTTTGGGAAGATATTCTTCCTAATTTTAGAGAGGATAAAGATGGCCATCGTGCATAACATTTGTTTAAGTTTCATAATCTTATGGATCAATTGGATATTCATCATGAATATGTCCTCATGGAACTTTTCATGTTTTCTCTAGGAGGAAATGCTCGTGATTGGTATAAATCACTTCCTCATTCTAGTATTTCATCATAGAAGGAATTTCATGCTGCTTTCAATAAATATTGCAAAAGAATATATCCTTTAGAGCTCCTTTTCGAAACTTGTTGCAATATAACATTATCACAACAAGTTGATGAAGATGATCATCATCGAAAAAGATTTGTTGATGAAGAATCAGAGCATAATAGCAGTTGTGATCAAATTCAAAAAGATGCAAATCAAGAAATCTTGTACGAAGAATAAATCGTTGTAGACCCAGGTGACTCTTTCAAGCAGATCAAAGACATAATAATGAAGGTTCTCATCCTTGCGAAGGCCAATGGCTTATTGAAGATCACGTACAATCAACCTTTGAAAAAATAGGTTTTGATCATGATCCTCTTGCTATTTTGAATTCTTTGAAAGAATTTTTTTATCCAAGAGCCATATCAGTCTTCTAATGCATTAGTTTCCTGGAAATATAATCAGTCGTATTCTATTCAAAATTCATTCCAGGAAGATTTGCAAGATGATGGTCATGATAAAACTGATGATGGAATTACTTCAAATTCATTTGGAATAGCCTCAGATGTAGATGTTGTTACAAATTCTTATGAAGATCATGCTGTCAATATTCAAACATCATTGCCAGAGCATCATGAAATGGATATTCCTGAAAGCCAAGATTCAAAAATTTGTTATGATCATCCTGTATACGATGAATATCCAGAGGATTTGAAGCAATTTTCTTTTCCAGTGTATATTGAACCTCACAATCGTCCTCCTCTGTTTGGCGAAAGTGATCTTGAAATTGATAAGAAACAAATTATATAATCTTCTTCAGAATGTAATGGTCAACAGGAAAAATATCAACAATATTATGAGAACAATGAACCTCTATATGATGATTATGGTGTAGAATATTGGACAGACAGTGAAGAAGATAATGAAGAGCTATTAAATGAGTTGATCTTGTCTTCATCATCAATTGTTGAACAACAAACACAAGAAACCAATGAGCCTCAATATGACATTCTTGGGCCAGAAAAAGAAAATATCAGCAGTGCAGAATGTGTGCAAAGGCATCTCATGTAGTTTGAACAACATGAAGAGGTATGGGTTGACTACAAAAGTTTTATTTCTTTCCATTTCTATGATCCAATCGCAATTTATATGGAATTAAAATGGAGCATCAAATCTTCTGTCTTCATTTTCTTGAGGGAAGAATTTCAAAGCTGTAAGTACCTGCTTCTAAGACATTTTTTGTATTTTGCAACTTTTCATATTCTTTCTGTGCTCAAGGATAGAAGAAAAATTCAGTTTGATTCTCAAATATTTGCATGACTGCTCTGAAATTTTTCTTATACTTGAGAAAGTCAGTGGAACTGGTTAGAGTAGGAGTGTATATAAATAATCTTGTTCCGAGCATTGGTGTAAAGTTTAGTTTTCAGTGTGTTCTTCAATTTGTAGTTAAAATGAAAATAAACTCATGACTCCATAGCCCAATGGAGGCACTATGTAAAAAGTATTTTCAGTTGCAGAGAATAAGTAGTATTTCATCTATAGAGAATAGGGATGTGTCTTAGAACAAGCACAGATTCAGTGACAGGATTTAGAGTTTAACATGGTAGATTTTAGAAGAAAGGGATGAAGGAACGTGGTATACTATTCTTCGCGCTTTGCAGGAAAGAACCATCCCCAGATTGAGCCTATGTTAGAGAAAAAATTGACATTGCCAAAATTTCAACTCGCTACTTCACTTTGTGCAAAAATCCCCCAAATTCCCCGTCATCTAAAAGCATGATGTTATTACTGAAATCGAGTTTGTCAAATTCTTGAATTTCTCATCAAAATTACACAAACTTTGCCAAATCTTTCAACACATAAAAAATTCATTTGGTGAATCTCTATAACTCTTCCTTGGCTTGTGAAGTTTTGCTAAAAATAAACTTCTTCGTAATTCCCTCTCCTAAGCTCTATTCTTCTTCAAATAAAATAAAAATATTATTATTCTATAACCTACCTCTATTTTTCTACATATCTTTCCTTTACATACTACTTGTTTTCTTACCCTCTCCTAAGCTCTATTCTTCTTCAAATAATATTATTCTATAACCTACCTCTATTTTTCTACACATCTTTCCTTTACATAGTACTTATTTTCTTACCCATCTACCAAACGTCAACCTAGCATACCATATGTCAAGTTTTCACTAACAACGAAGATATTACCCAACTGTCCCTTCATTTTTCATATCAACGATGGTCGGGTATATCGGGTCTTGCAATTTGCGCGATGTTTAACCATGCCTTAACATATCGTGGTCACAGTTCGACTTGGTTTTGGTTCCATTTCGAGACTTCGGCCACCAGATAAATTCATTTTTGTTTCCAAATTTTAACCTGAAGCCAAAGACCCAAAGTCATGGTTCCTCACTCTAGTTTGTGTTTCAGTCGGCCTTGTTTCTTCATCTTCTCTCTTCAGAATAGTGAATATATGTGGTAGTAGAGCATGAATAACANTCATTTTTGTTTCCAAATTTTAACCTGAAGCCAAAGACCCAAAGTCATGGTTCCTCACTCTAGTTTGTGTTTCAGTCGGCCTTGTTTCTTCATCTTCTCTCTTCAGAATAGTGAATATATGTGGTAGTAGAGCATGAATAACAAGTGTATGATCTCTGAAAGCGTGGAAGGTGCTCTAGATGAAAACAAGATACATGGAAAATAGGTTCATAGTTTGGTTTACCAGTCGTGGTAGCTAGGATTACTTGTAATAGAGGAAAAAATTAAAGCACCAAGTGCCAGTGCTAGGATGCATTTATCAAGTGTCAATAAGAATGTTCAAGTGCTGAAAACACATACCAAATGTCATAGATCCACGATCGATTGGAGGAAATGAACTGTTATTGAGTTATGCACCAGTTATTCCACCACTAAGTTTGTATTGCATGCCTTTTCTAGTCGCAGTGGAAGTGTCATCAGTGATTGTAAATGGTCTTGGGAAAATGAGGTGTTTTTCGACACTAGAATTTCAGGATGATATATCCGGAAAATGAAGAAGAATTTCCAGAAACCACAACATGGGTTTTGTCCGGGATGGCCCCAATTGACTAACTCATGAGAGGATTTGCGAAATTTTGAGCAATTTATGATATCTCATGGTTTGTATGAATGGAATTCACCCATATTTCATGTGGCCTGATTGCTATACATCCAAGTAAAAATGGAATTCCCAATTGTTGCACTTCGTGCTGACATGGATGCCTTACCATTGTAGATTTTTTCAGTAATGTGCATGAATGATGACAAAAGATTCAATGTCATTCCAAACAAACATAGATTTGGAGGCACGTTTCAGAGCCTTACATCTGAAGGGCTTGCTAAGTTAAAGAAAATAGTCAAAGAGATTATAGAAAACCGGGCTGCTGTAAATGGGTGTGCAGGATTTATTGAGTTTAAAGAAGATAAACGCTCTGAATATCCTCCCCCTGTCAATCACAAAAGTTGTATAATCATGTTAAAAAATTGAGGAAATTTTGCTTGAGGCACATAATGTCAAGTCTGCAGATCAGGTAATGGTAGTAGAAGATTTTTCATTGTATATACTTATAATACCAGATAAAGAAGTGTTTCTATTCGGAGCAACTTTACATGCAACAAAAAAAGCCATCTCCAACACTGTTGAAGTGTCTTCATGGCATTTCAAAATGAGGTGATCAAATTGTTTCAATTTTTTTTTAGATAATATTGCAATGTCATAACTAAAAGGTACGAGAGAACAAAAGAGTTTCTCAGTATTTACATTCCGGCAATGAACAAAATATTGTTAGAAAAAGTACAAAATGAACTACTTTCCCAGTACGAGTCAACTTCTGGAGAAGACACATTCAGATCTTCATTTTCTTGATGCTTCTACTGTTCAAATACTTCATTGGAGGTCATGAGAATGCTATGGAATGTCGATCTGAGCCTCCATAATTGTGAAGCTTCAGAATATAAACTATCTAGTTCTTAATCACGTTGATATTATATCGAATGCATTTGAGAAATTGGTTCTCCAGGAGCACCAGAGTTTGACAATTATAATGTTGCAATGCTTGTGGCCAATTATTAAAAGCCAGTTTCCATAAAATACATACAAATGACATGATTGAAGATGAGAGAGCCCTTTGAAGCTGTAGCAGCTTATTTATGTAATTCAGGTGGAAACATTTGATTGGCAGCCAATATAATAATTATAGCAGCAAAAAAATACTTTTCAAAGAATGAAGGCAACAAATAGGTCAAAAAGTCGAGAAATCTAGACTCTTCTTCAATCCTAGGAAAGTCAAATCCATATTTGAAGGCATATTGTTTGGGCATCAATTGAACAAGTAGTTCCACATTACAAGGTAGAGTATCAGTAATTGAAGAAATTGTTCCCTTTTTAGACAACAGGTGGCAGATCATAGTGTAAGAGGAATCCAGAACACCTATCTGAAGACATTCAACTTCAGCTATCCTTTATTCCTTGCAAAGAGATTTTAGATTATTTTTATTTTTAAGATGTTGTTATGATTGTTTCCAGCGATAGATGCAACAAACTATTGGTTTTTATGAGGGATATTTAAACTATGATTTTTTAATGTAAAAGAGAGGTCAACTTTTTGGGAAAGAAATGCAATCAGAGGTTTTTAAAAATATTTTGCAGAGCTTTGGAGATTCTCAGACTTCGTGTGTTAAATCATGTGTTTCTTATGATTTGTGTCTTATCTCCCATGTTTACGTGTATTATCTTTCTTCTGCTCATTGTCTCATTTATGTTGTAGCAGCCATAATTCAGTACAACCCATGTTGCCACGAATTTAAAAGAACTTATTTGAACCCAATCTTTCCTATGATTTGTTGTGAACAAAACAAGACCCGAGTTCAAATATTAATGCTTAATTTCTAAAAAAATAAATGCAATATGAGTGACTTGAATGTTAGTTCTTCTATCAAATAGAAAACCAGATTTATCCTTGCTAGGTACCTGATTTTTTGGTTCAGTTTTGTTCATCCAAGTTCTTCTAACCATCCTTATGATTTTAAATGGATTTAGCAGACAGAGTCATGCCTCCTTTGTTCTGATTTGTAATTGTTAAAAGGATCATTTTACCTCAGATCCAAAAGCCTCCAAGGACTGATCAATCAACCATTTTTATGTTGTTGAAAATGTGTTAGGTTTGGCTCTATTGAAGTCTAGATTCAACTCTAGCGACAACATTTTTTAGCGTGGTTGTCGGGGATAGTTTTGAAGGTCTCTATCTTCCCTGGGGGTACGACAAAGCTTAGATATATTTCTTGATAGTGAACAAGGGATAGGAATTCGACTCGATGTGATCATTCACCTAACGACTCCATGGTCAAAACAATCCATATGATTCATTGGTGACTCCACTGGTATCCATATGTCAAGTTCCTTCGCTGCTCGAATCACTGCAAGGTTCTCTCCTTTGAATTTTTCTACTGTTCTTGGTTTTCCAAATGTTGTTCCAGAGATTAAAGTTTGGGAAGATATTCTTCCTAATTTTAAAGAGGATAAAGATGACCATCATGCATAACATTTGTTTAAGTTTCATAATCGTATGGATCCATTGGATATTCGTCATGAAGATGTCCTCATGAAACTTTTCATCTTTTCTCTGGGAGGAAATGCTCGTGATTGGTATAAATCAATTCCTCGTTCTAGTATTTCATCCTTGAAGTAATTTCATGTTGCTTTCAATAAATATTGCAAAAGAATATATCCTTCAGAGCTCCTTTTAGAAACTTGCTGCAATATAACATTCTCAGAACAAGTTGATGAAGATGATCGTCATGGAAAAGGATTTGCTAATGAAGAATAAGAGAATTATAGCAGTTGTGATCAAATTCAAAAAGATGTAGATCAAGCAAGCTTGTATGAAGAATAAATCGTTGCAGACCCAGAGGACTTTCAAGAAGATCAAAGACATAATAATGAAGGTTCTCATCCTTGTGAAGGCCAATGGCTTATTGAATATCATGTACAATCAACCTCTGAAAAAATTGGTTTTGATCATGATCATCTTTCTATTTTGAATTCTTTGAAATCATTTTTTATCCAAGAGCCATATCAGTCTTCTAATGCATTAGTTTCCTGGAAATATAATCAATCGTATTCTATTCAAAAGTCATTCTAGGAAGATCTGCAAGATGATGGTCATGATAAAACTGTTGATGGAATTACTTCAAATTCATTTGGAATAGTCTCAGATGTAGATGTTGTTATAAATTCTTATGAAGATCACGTTGTCAATATTCACTCATCATTGCCAGAGCATCATGAAATGGAAAATATCATTCTTGAGCCAAAAAAAGAAAATATCAACAATGCAGAATGTGTGCAAAGGCATCTCATGCAGTTTGAACAGCAAGAAGAGGTATGGGTTTGTTATCCCCGATATCTAGGGATAACTAGGAGATCATGTCTCGAGGCCCACAGGTCCTAGACATGGAGTACCGAGAGCAGGATTGAC